>CAIGQV010017602.1:4451679-4466305 GCA_903798115.1 Danio jaintianensis | reverse complement strand
AACCCAATCAGCCTGACATAATGATCTCCAGCCTTGTGCTCGTCAACATTCTCACCTGAGTTAACAAGACGATTACTGAAATGATCTCAGCAGGCCCTTTAATGACAGCAATGAAATGCAGTGGAAAGTTTTTTCAGGATTAAGTTAATTTTCATGGCAAAGAAGGACTATGCAATTCATCTGATCACTCTTCATAACATTCTGGAGTATATGCAAATTGCTATTATAAAAACTTAAGCAGCAACTTTTCCAATTTCCAATAATTATGTAATTCTCAAAACTTTTGGCCATGACTGTACAGTGCTACTTATTGGTTGAACATTAATTGAACATTCTTAGGTGTGCAATTATGTTCAAATAAACACACAGCTAAAGTAGTTTTACGTAGGTCTTGACAACATTATGGTTCCATATCATGGTCATATTACATGGGTTCAGTTATTTTAAAGCCTACAACAATTAAAAATCGAATCAAAACAAAACAAAAGCTTTGAATGGCATGCAAAAAACTGGCACCACACAAAAGAGCTGTCTGAGGAGAAAAACCTGACAAATGTCTTGAAATACTGTGGTGTGTGGTGAGGTACCTGTTATATACAGTGGGTGAAATAGGTATGAACACGTTACCATTTTTCTCAGAAAACATATTTCTAAAGGTGCTGTTGACTTGAAATTTTCACCGGATGTGAACCGAACAAATCTAATTAGTTTACGAATTAAGTTATGTGTAATAAAAGGAAATGACACAGGGAAAAAGTATTGAACACATGAAGAAAGGGAGGTGTAGAAAGGCAGTGAAAGCCCAGACAGCCCAGCAGCTGAAATCTCTCAGCAGTTAGAAAGCAACCCTCTGCCTTCATCATTGTAAATGAATATTAGCTGCTTAAGCCCAACATCCACATTACCAGGATGATGAAGATGAAACCAAAATTTTTTTTATTTTTATCTTTTATATGAAGTATTAAATAGGTTTCAGAAGTTCAGTAATTTGTCCCTGTGTCATTCCATTGTTATTACACATAACAAATTTTTAAGTTTTTTTATTTTTTTTATTTTCATGTATTGCTTGGATTCAATACCATGTCAATAGCTCCAGGCTGTTGAATTATTAGAAAATAATTAACACCAGAGGTGTTATTTACACAATTATTTTCACAATTATAAATTTAATTAGTACTGTAGTTTGAGTTTCGTTGTTTAGGTCGCGTTGGAAAAAGGCATCTTCTAAATGACAATTACACTAATTTCACAAAGTTTGCTGAATTTTTCACAGCAGTTTTCCTAACCCCAGAAAGTCTGACCCCAGAAAGTTGTGCGTTTCTATTCTGTATGCTGATTTACAGCACTGACCGCCAGTAAATCCAGACCTGATCAGTTTAACACAAAGACGTGACATTCTGGACGTGTCTTCATAACCTCAGCACCCTTCTGATTACTGTAGCAGGACGAGAGGGGTGATGGTTGAGAATAATCACACACTACTGTAACATTCTCTTCCAAGCTAAAGATACATAAACAACTTACTGATTCTTAGGGGAGAAACACGTCCAAAATGAACAAAAAAGTCCCATTCAGGAAAGAGAGAAAAAAAATTACTCTAAATCAGCTGTCACAACTGCTACGTTTACATGCACCCAAATAATTCAGTTCAATTGGATTGAAAAACATTCATGTAAACAACTTCATTGATCCAATTGAGCTTGATTGGAATTAAATTGAAAGGGGTGGTTTATACCTTTCCTAATCCAATCTAACAGCAAAAAAGTACCATGTAAATGCTATAATCTGACTACTTTGTCAATTGTATTTAGAAATCAGTGTGTAAGTTCTCGTTCATGTCTTTATGTAAAGATGGCATAAGGTGGAAAGAGTTGATCGATGGAAAAAGCAAATTGATGAAATTTGTTGCATGTAAACGTAGCCACTGATACAGAATTGTAAAAATGAATAAAAAGTGTTGACTGCTGCACTACATTCACATCTGCTTTAGTTGCATTGAATATTTCTTTCTCAAAGACATTCTTTAATCGCAGTATTGAGATTTTAAATTATGCAACTGTGTAAATACACGCTTGACAACAGGCCATGTCAAATGCAGCTTCGGTTCTACATCTGCAAATTCGGGCACAAAAATCATCCTTTAAAGGAATTGTAAAGTCGATTCCTCATGCTCATCCAACACGCATATTATCTGGGATATTGCTTTTCATCTGAATTTTTAAAAAATCCTATATATAACAAAATAAGATTGCTGAAGCAAAGGAGCTACAAAAAGGCATTAAAGAACGTGTATTTTTAAGATCTGATGCTTCCGGCTTGGCTTCTGGGATGAGATGCCTGCTTGATAAGATAAAAACGGCAGTCTGAAGATATATTTAGAGGTATTCAAAGTGTACAAAATAAAGGAAACCGTATGCGAATGCTTGTGACTTGTTTCAGTGCATGAAAAACATGCTAGCAACAAAATCTGATGAAACCAGATGAACCCCCATCTGGAGTGTCATGCAATTGCAAACTGTTCATGAACACTGACTCAGGACCTGTTTCCACCTAGTAATAAAAGTTGTATCAGTTCACATGAAGACGAGGGTGACATATTTACATTCCCACCTGGTGTTTTAATCCATCTCTTTTGTCCACTTTCCTGACTTCTTTGAGGAGAGGGCTTTGGGTGGGTGGGTGTATGTATGAAGTAATCTTGCATAATTTACATATGAACGTGAAAGGAGATGAAAATCAACTGTTTAAAGGGTTAGTTCACCCAGAAATTAAAATTCTGTTATTAAGAAAAATTAAAATATTTTAGCTCTCTGACCCTCCATTTACAGAAATGGTCATAAACATTTCATGTAACTTCAGTGTAAAACTGTAAATCGACTTAAATTGTCTATAATCACCTATATCTTCTGGTTCGCATTTACTAAGGGCAGTACAATGTATTGCCATTAGAGTCAACAGCGCAACACAAACAACATATTCCCTGTTGTAAACTGGCATCCTGATCTGACACCAAAGACATTGGCAAACAAAGTTGTTTTTACAGTTTTTTTAGTGCACAAAAGTGTTCTTGGAGCCTCGTATGATTACAGTTGAACCACAGAAGTCACATGGAATGTTTTGACAATGTTTCTGGTTCATTTTCTGGACTTTGAACAACCATTACTGTCTCTAGAGGATGCGTGAGCTCTTATATTTCATCTAAAATATCTTCATTTCTGTTCCAAAGGCGAACAAATAGAAAAAGAAAATGGAACAACATGAGGGATTGGGTGAGTAATTAATAACAGAATTTTCATTTTTGGGTGAACTGACCCTTTTAAGCTTCTGCTCTGATAGCCACAAAAATCAAGCTGAAAGATGTGCGTTTGTGTCCATTTAAATCAACTTAAAACATTCCATAATGTTTAAGAATTAGGTCAGTATAGATGGAGAGTAGGTGGTCTTTTGTGACTGTCTGAACACATTCGACCAAACCACAAAAGCAATCCATTTGAATGTGCTTTCTATTATCTCTGGATGCGAGTGTGACCTAGAGTCAGCTCTTCATGAATTAGCTGGATTTGATTATTGACGATTTAACAAGATCCAGAATAGTTTTGTTCTTCAAAACTCATCCTGGAGTTGTCGTCATAGCAACAGGTCTCCAAACTCAAACCTGCTCTGGAGCAATTTATGTCATGTAAACTAAAGGATTAGAATGTGTCATTTCAAGCAAAGTATGTACCAACTGCTGATATTTTCTTAGCATACTGCATTAAATAATAGTGTAAAATTATTATTTAAAGAATCATTAAATAAATTAAGATTAATTTAAAACTTGTGTAATCTACACTTAAATAAATTTCAAAAATTTCCATGGTGGCAGTACCTTTTCAAGGGGTTCAAAGAGAAGATTTTTGTATTTTGTAGGAACAAATATGTATACTTTAGGTAATATACTTACCTAATATACTACCAGTAAACAAGCCGTCAGCAGTACTTTATTTAGTGACCAAAGCAAAATACAGTTTACTACTGTTGTCCGTTTGCGGAGGCTATGGTACAATCATAAAAACATGTGACAACAAAAGTAACCTCATCTGGTATTTGGAGCATTAAAAAAAATCAAGATAAAAAGCAGAATATGTGCACACACACAGACAAAATGGTCACAAGCATGGAGGCAGGTTTCTCTGGCTACCTTTAGGGTATGAGGGGTAAACAGAGGCCTATTTTGCATGAAAGTGCAAATAACTGGTATTAACAAATATAGCACTTGCCTTTTGAATAAAAAGTCAGCTGAATGCAAATATCAAGTCATCATATGCAACAAAACCAGCCTGAGCTTACAAGGAATCTTAATTATTTAACCGACTGCCAGAAAAGCTGTAAATTTGTATGAACACATATGATTTTTATGACGTGCCCCCAAACCCCACCTCGCCTCGTCATTGGAGGGTGAGCAAATGATACTAGAATGTATGAATGAGATCATGCAAATTCATACAAATTAGCCACTAAATCAAAATTATGAACTGCTGAGAGATTGCATTGAACAAAACCACTTTCCAACAATTCCCTTATAAATACAGGCAAGTTGGGTCACAAGAGGTATTAATTTTCATAATAATACAACAAATCATAACACACACAACAGAAGTAAAACCATACGGACATTAATAATACCACTGGACAATAACTTATGTCCAAAAAAAACAACTTTATGGCATAATGTGAAGTGAGCAGATGTAAATAAAAAGGAGGTTGCACATGCGCAATGAATACACTGACGCTGTTCTTGAAACGTCCCTGCAAACACACCTGCTGATGAGGAGATGACATTCTCCCAGCATGCATCCAGCCAAACCTCAATTAACAAAACCAGCAGGGTTCACGTAGAAAGCAAGAGTGTAGATTTCAAACCCACTTTTTCATACACGATATCCAATGTGTGCCTCCTTTCTGATTTCCGCAGGTCAAAACGGCACTTTAAATAGCCCGAAAAACTGCTTCCGTGTCACATGAAAAATGAGCCGCCTTATTATATCCCAACCGTAGCTGGTGTTTGATGGAGAAGCTGGAGGCCATTTCTCTTACAGTCAGTACCAACAACACCAGAACAAGGAAAATGTCACAAGCCCACTCTAGATTTCAGGGATAATTACTAGAGCCTCTTTCTCAGGGACTTACTGGAGCAAGAGTGAGATCACCCACCGCTTATTTCACTATTTGCTTCCAACATCTGTAAAACATTTACATCTAGTCTGCTCAATTGAGACAAAATACACATTGTTGTAATTGCAACCAAATATCTTCTAAAAGGAACAAATGTCTTAACTTGTGCACTTTAAAAGTCCATTTACAAGAGCAAAAAAAGATAAACGTATATTACAAAAACAATTCTATGAAAAAGCAGTTCACACCACAACTACAGTAGTCAACATTTGAAGTGGATCAAAAAGTTTTTCAAAACGGTCCTAAGAAACATTTTAGGACAACTTTGATTCAATGTTTTGATCCACTTCAAATGTTGACTACTGTACACTAACATAAACACAAAGGAACAATAGAGTTGTCATTTGTTTTAAGGCATTAACGATAAACATATGGACAACCAATCAGAATCTATCAAAGTTTAAAAGAGCTTGAGCATTTTAAGTGATACAACACTGCAGTTTAGCGTTTGCTGATACGGATGCTTATAATTAAGCAATCGGCAGCAAATTAAACTGGATTATCAACTTTGTAATACAGTACAAAATCTACGCATCCAATCATACGCATTATTTTGGATCAATTTCATCCATCACTTGCTACAGACTTATTTTGAACCATATATAAGATTTCAAGAACGTTATGAATATCTTATTGTAAAATCACTGTGGACAATGTATACAAATCAAGTGTTGAGTAAAACTACAGATACACTAATACAATAATACTGCTATTAATATGTTAATTCAGTTTTACTTATGCATGTGTAAAGGCAAAATGTACTTATTGTATATGCTATTTGAACTAAACCTGTCTACACTCCTAGCTTAACCTATGCAAATGTGTACTGACAAATACATGCATACAATATACACAAAAAATGTCAGTTTGTTTAAAGCCACATTTGGGTTAAATATGGAGCAACCCAACAGTTGTTACATTTTTAAATAACTTTGAATTAAAATGTGGGTTTATTTTCTATATTTGTTGGGTTTGTCCATAATTGAGCGAAATTAGGGTTCAAATCACAGCAATTTTTAAAATAGTTTATACTGGTCTATTTGCTGATGCACATTTTTACACATTGTTTCATGCAAGTGTTAACATTAAGAAAAATTATGTGCAAACTTGGTGAACTACAAAAAATGCTGGGGTGTTTCAATACTACTCTGGGTCAAAAATTAAACCTTATACTGGGTTAATTATTTTTTTTTTATGATTCAAATTTGAACCTAGTGGTTGGGTTTATCCCTATTTGACAGCATTTTGTAGAGTGTAAATGTGGTCATGTCAGCTTTAAAGCATTTTGCTGCATTCACTCACATTTCACTTACCATCTTTTTAATTTTGATTCAGTAAATTATTACCTGCAACTCACTCTGACAGCTGAATCAGGGAGTTTTTTTTTGTTGTGGTTGAGAACAGACACAGTGGAAAGTCTAATTTACAAATGAATCGTTTGGTTTGATCTGCAAACCAAAAAACTGCAAAGAATCACAAATCAGACATACACCACCATCTCGTCTTGTAGTGGGTGACGATTTCTCAAGTCCAAAATAACAAAGAATGGTGTGTTTTCATGAAATACAGTGTAAACACGTTGCTAAGTAAATATCACCATGATAAAAATCCTCAGATAAAGTGCAGAGATTTAAAAATTTAGTCAAGCACAGTAAATAAAATAATAGTTTATTTCCCCCCACTGGAAGTTTAAAGTTTGACTAAGTAACTCCCTGTTCCACCTAGTGCATTTAAAGGGGACCTATTATGCAAAAAAACACTATTAGAAGGGGTTTAGACAGTTGTGTGGCAACAGTCTGTGAATATAACCAGCTTCTAGTGGTAAAATTTATTAATTTTATTTTATATAATCACACTTGATAAAAACAGTCTGCAGAAACACTTTGATTGACATTCTCCCTTTGTACATGTCATTAGAGGGGGAAAGCCCCACCCATTAACCCCACCCTGACACACAGGCGTTTGTAGCTCCACCCTCTTTTGAAAAGAGTGCTGGGAGCACAATCACATTTAAATTTTAAGCGATAGTCATCAAAACAGCACAATTAGGATCAAAGCCTAAAAGGGGCAGTTTCAAAGAGTTATAAAATATTTTTGTGTGGTATTTTGAGCTGAAATTTCACATACACACCCCAGGGACATCAGAGACTTATTTTACATCGCGTAAAAAGGGGTATAATAGGTCCCCTTTAAGTGCTGTGAACTCATTTCAGTTTCTTGTTGTATTTAAAAAAATTTGGACAGAACTAGATGAACCGATATAAAAATAATTTGTGTCCTGAACCATCCCAGTACAGAACTGCTGTCCTAATGTACTAGTTTCACACCAAAGTCACTCCCATTGTGTTTTAATGCTCTGCTATTACATCAGTCAGTGTCATATGAGCTGAATTTCTAGCACAATCCATGCTGGCCAGAAAGTACAGTTACATTGAAGGTATACATTAACCAGATTATGCAATATTGCAATTAATTTACTTCTTCAGAAGAACATTTCTAAATAAATAATAGTTTGAACTACATTTCAGTATGAAGCACAGCAAATTAAGCAACCGCTCCACAAAAATGAGATATATAGACAGAGAACACAGATGCTCATTCTCCACAAAAGTGCTCTCACTTTATTGATCAAAGTCAGAGTTATTGACCACCTTGACAGCAGAATCAGCTAATACCTGAGAGAGATCCTGTGGATTATTCTAATTACCAGACATCCTGCTTAACCTCACGGTTAACTTAAACCACATACTGAATGACTGTACTGTAAGCTGTATTATTCCTGCACTTCCAAACTAGGCTACTATATTTCTATTTAACTTAACGTATATTACATTTCTCTATGTATGCAAACAGTTCAAAACAGTAAAAAAATACTTTTGTCAGCAAAATAGAGATGAATCTTTTAGATTTTATAAGACATGCAACAAATGTAAACTTTGTATTTTAGATTAGCACAAGTGAAACGATCTGAATTTCGCTCTAATTGATTCACTGATAAGCAATAGAGAGCAAGAGATTCATTTTTCGCAGCAATTATGAGTTTGCAGAAGTGCAGAAAGGTTTAATTTTGGGTAAAGTTCTTTGCTTGCTACCAATATTTGATTTTATCCAATTTATTAATCATTTTGTTCTTCATGCTACTAAAATAAGCAAGTCCAAGCAATGAATGGATATTTACTCACCCTCAAGTGGTTCCAAACCTTTACCTATAAAACCTTTATTCCATAATAGAAAATAGAAATACTATAAGTCAATGCTTACAGGTTTTCAACATTTTCAAAATATCTTCTTTTGTGTCCAGAAAAAATAACTGGTTTGTAAATCGTGAAGGTTGAGTAAATGAGTTTTCAGTTTTGAGTGAACTCTCTCTTTAACTTAACTTTTACCTGCACTTTCAGAAAAAAGGCTGTACTTAAAAAAAATAAAAGGTACACATTTAATTTTTAGGTAGTAATAATATACTAGTAGGGTACCCTTTAAGCACAAACATGTATCTTTTGAAAGGGTACCGCCCAGTGACAGCCTTTACACCTTTATTTCTGAGTGTGTGTGTGAAGCCAATAAAATCTCAATTGTATGTAATTTAATCAACAATAAACCATCATATCAGCAGCAATAACCAACATAATTATACCAATGCATTTCTGGATTTTATTTTTTATATTATACAACTAATACTAAAAGCTGTTTTCATATTAGATATTTAATATATCATTAAGTATATCATAACACCCTTCAGAACTGACTTTTATTAAAGTTCTTACAAAACTTCAAGATTTATCGTCACCTGCTACTGAAGACTGTATACTACGGTGTTTTTGACCACCAGAGCATCTAGCACACATTACAGTCAAATGCAAAAACAGCCTGCACACTCCTCTGACAGTTCCAGCTTTCACTACGCATTTCAGCACAACAGCGGCGGAGGCGGGTGGAACCAGACAAACACAAATCTCCGGCCTTTCAGGTAATCAGATTAGTATACAGTACGTGATACGCTCTCAACACACTCACCGGTGCTCATTGTTCTCTGTAGACCTTTCCAGAGCCCAATGTCATGCGTGTCTCCAGATCCTCTTCAGCTTCAGCGCGCGCCGCACATATTTCATTAACCGCCCGGTGCACGAGCGCTTAAGCCGACGCGATGAGCGTTAAAAAAAAAATCAATATTAAGCCCCTCGGACCTCCGATTTGAGAAAAGTGGTTATGTATGCAGTAGGAACGGTGATAAACGTAGTGCGCAGGGTTGTGGGCGCATGCACGAGCTGGGTGTTGGCGTACGGCTGTGATGCGCTTGTGCGTATTTGCCTCAGCACCATCAACCTTGCACGAGCCGCACTGAAGCCGCAGCGGCATTCTGGGAAATGGAGTTTATGCCAGAATGACATTAGCAAATATGTGTTGACTATCAGTAGATTTTATGGCATCGGTTTACAGAAATATCATAACAAAACTGACCACCCAAAGTAAGAATTTCACCCCTTCAGGTCTCAAATCAAAATTTGCTGTTTATTCATTTATTTGGAATAAGTAAAAGTTTAGTTCAACTTAAAATTGTAAATGAAATACTACAATTGCACAGTCAAAATGTGCCTCGAACTAGTAACTTGGTTGCATACTTGTTCCAAGTTTTACATTTCTATCCAGTTAAAATTATAAGAAAATAAATCAATAAAGGAAAAATGAAGCTCATTTCATATGCTAATATGTAATTTGTTAAATGTATAAACATGTCATTTGATTACTACAATTTACTTTAACCATTAAAAACTGGAGTTCACAAAAAAGAAAAAAAGACAAACAAAAACAAGCAAACAAAAGAATGTAAAATCCTATTTGGGAATAAAGGTGATTTCAGAATGCCCTAAAAATATTACAGTGATGCTGCAATGCACAATCCTCATAGCTATTTAAAAGGTCTAAATCATAGGTCTCAAACTCGATTCCTGGATCACCGCAGCTCTGCTCCAACCCTAATCAAACACAGCTGATGCAACTAATCAAGGTGTTCAAGACTAGCAGAGACTATTAAGCAGGTGTGAGTTGGAGCTAAACTATACAGAGCTGCGGCCCTCCAGGAATTGAGTTTGAGACCATTGGCTAAATCAAATCATTATAACGCATCAGAAAATTGACATTAAAACAGCTGTACTAATTTCAGAAATCACCAATACAATTAATAATAGTCAAGTTACTTTATATTTTCTTGTTCAGTTTGTTGATTTTATGAATTTTTATTGTGTTTGTCATTTTTGTTAAAGTTACATTTAAAAATGTAGATTTTTAGATTTCAGTTAATATTTATTCTAATAAAAAACACAAAATACCAATTTGTATAAGTAGACTGGCGCCATCTAGCGTTTAATTATGACAGACTCAGATTTTAACAAGGGGACTCGAAATGACCAATTAAACAAAATGAAAAACATCAACAAACTAAAGCTAAAAAATGTCAACATTAAAGTAATAATTAAATTATTTTAATAAATTATTAAAGACATTTCTTGGTCTTAAGTCATTTAATATACTTAATTGTTAATCATTTTCTCTTTATGCAAAGTTCTACAACATTTTAGAAATTGAGTAAAATGTAACAAAATGATATGGAAAAAAAAAAAAGAATTATTAGTAATGCTTAATTACAGTTGCTTTAAGAAGTCATGTTGAAATTTATGGGCAAAAATCACATCACACTCCAGACGAACTAATATAGAAAAAACTATTGCATTTATAATAACATTTATTTATTAATTTTCATTTAATAAGACCGATTTTTTAAAAAAGCATTAGCATGTGTTATTGATCCTCACTTTGTTACACAGATAGTCCATCAGTTCCTGCAATAAAGAGGTCACAAACTGCTGGTTAAGCTGGACTTTATCTCATGCAAACACAAAGTTCTGGAGATTTTCTCACCTTGATCTTCCTCATCTGATCTACAGCCGCATCATCAAGCAGCTCAACATTGATCTCATCTTTAGTGTCCTCGGAAAGGAACAGAGTCTTGAAAAGCAAAAAAATAAATTAAAAAAATACCAGCACAATGAATGTTAACGAGAGTAAAATAAAGTGTACAAATGTTTATATAGTCAAACTCACTTCTCCATGGGAAGTTACTATTGTGGCTGTAGCCATCATCAATTCATCACCAACAGAGCGACTTGTTTGTCTGTTTGTAAATAGCACATTTTTCAGTGCCAATACAAATTTGAAAACATCTTCACTAGTGGAACACTCAAAATAGGCAACTTTACCTAAATTGAATCCCTAAAGCATTTGCTTGGTCACTGAGTTTGACAACCCGTCCTTGAGTTCTTTTTGCACTGATGGTTGAGGCACATCTGTCAACAAGAGTCAAAAGGGATTTACATTTGATTCACCCACTATTTGACCAATAACCAAAAGCTTAACATTAATAAAAAAATCATTTAACCCTTTGACATTCCTCACTCAGAGAACTACACCAGCTAACTTTCAAGGGGTCTTCAGATTGAAAATGATTTTTTTTTAAGAAAATACAATACTATTGATTTTAATCTCATATTTATTTTTTAAAACCCTACAATTCTGGAATAAGGCTAATTGAAAGTAGCTAATTTACTAAATTTTAGGGGTGCAATTCTTTTATGGTACTTGTTAGCTATAGTAAGGTAGTTGTTTTTCTCCATTAAAATAGATTTACCGAACATGGATGGGATTCATTTAACATTTTAAGAGAGCCACATGATAATCTTCAAACATGATTTGACATAATACTTCTAACAGGTACTTTTATTTGACATAATAGAAAATATTTTATTTATACTCAAAAAATGATTATTGCTACTTATTTAAAAAATGAGATGAAACAATTTCTTAATTTGTTTTGGGACAACTAAATTGGTTTAGGTTCAATCCACTTAAATTTGTAAAAACGATTAAGTTAACTTTTTTGTTTAGGAATTGTGTAGAACCCAGCATTTTTAGTGTAATAAAACTTAAAGCCAATGATGTAGCTATATGTAAAATGTAAATATTTCAGCTCCAGAAAAATATTGACTCAGATATAGATTGACTCAGATTGACTTAGTACAGATGGCTTCTTTTAGTGTCCAAGACGTTTTCGCTCAAACTAACCAATGGTTTTGTGCCAGTGCTTGAGAATGGTCCACAAGAGCTGCTTTCCCCACGCACATCTGATATTTTGTACAGATTACTGCAAGCATTTAATGATTTTACTGAGAAAAAAGTTGGACTAATTTCAAAAGTGCAACTCATTTCCTCCATGTCATTAGTAAACCTTTTCACATTATTGCCGATTTGCCAAAAGCTTTAAATTAATCCAATATCGGTGCTCAATACATTGGTACATCCTACCTTAATTTGATTAAACACATTCTGAAATACTATATCTCCAGTGCTTATGGAAGACAGGCTTTTATTATATTAGAAAAGTATGATTCAAAAATGTTGAAAAGCAAAAACAAGCTTAGGCAGATCGTTGTTGATATTAATACATTATAACTGGTTTTACTACATTTTGCAATCGAATATACTTTAAGATATCAAAGACTTTTATTAAATTTAGCTTGTGCTAAATAAAAAAACAACCACTGTAAACTTTATTTTCCAGCTTAAAATGAATGAAGACTGCAAAAGAGTTCAATTTAATTAAAAGGTTTACCTCAGACTTCCAGTGCTTTTACTGTTGTGCAGGGTCTTCTTTGTAGGTTTCTGTTTTGATAAGTCATTAGTGAAACAATCTAAACACCCACAAAAAGAATAACAGCAGAAGTTAAGTACCTTTGGGCCTTCAACTGGAGTCTTATTTTGACTGGACGACCTTTGTTGCCCTGCTGAGGCATTTAAAGCTACAAAAAAGAAAGTTAAGCCTAAAACATATAAAAAAAAAGTTAAATTCAAAAACATTACTTAACTTGAACCTTTTTTGCTTGGCTTTCGAGACAGGGGTTTCTGAATTTCTGGAGAGGCACACTAAAAAGATTGAAAACAAGCAGCGGGGCACATTTAAGTGTTATTGTTACCTTAAGTGAACACCAGAGGCCAGCAAATTGACTTTACCTTGAGAGCCATCGTCACCTCGCCAATAGACGTGTCATCATCTGGGAAAACACATTAGAAGATTAGAACTACTACTAGTCATTATATAAACAGGCAGACGGGACCAACTGTAGTTGTCGAACCGTTCATCAGGTCTTTTATCAGCGTGGTGTGAAGTGACAGCGGCATTTTCATCAGCTCTATTTTGAAGACTCGGTCCACTGTTGCTAGTAATTTGTTCAGATTGGCCTCCATTTCATTTATCCGGTCCTGAGCTGTTCCAATGCAAGACAAAGTTATTAATACATGGTTTCTGCAGGCTATATTGCGGTTCGTTTAAGACTTTGTGACCCGTTAAAAATCTAGTAATGATCATTTTAATAAACAGTTTGAAAGGAACAATACTCAGAATGTAAAATTATTAGCAACACAAGGTCTACCCATCCTCAATTACTTTATTTTGCACAAAATAAAAAACAAATAATTTAAAGGTTTGAATAACATTATGGAAATATGTGTAAATTACGTTGTTCCTCGGAATTTTTTGTTTTCAAGTGCACCACACACACACAGAGAGAGAGAAGCTAAATTACATGATACAAGAAGTCATGTTTCTGCTAAAACTGATCAGACTAACTTGCGACTGCGAGTTTAATTAAAACGTCCATAAATCATCTCAAATCAAACAGAAGTTACCACAAAACTCAACAATGACAATGTGTTCTTGATTAAGCATAAACAATTAATTTAGCTCATTCTAAGAAAACAAGACTTGATACAAATGTTGATTCACGGATGTTTAGAGATTTTATTGTAAAACAAATAAACTGAACATTTTGCATTGCATGCAACATTTAATGACTAAATGTATGAATTTAACACTTGATTTAAAACATTTCAAACCTTAAATTGGACGACTTAAGTCTATCTAATACATTTTAAGACCCACCACAGAAAACCTGGAAAAGGGTATTGGCTTAATGACTGACCTTCCTTCTCAAACTGTTGTATGAAGAGCTCTTTTCTCTTGGTGAGTCTGATCTTCTGCTCAAAGCTGTGCTGGTCGTCGAGCTGACCGTCTGAATCCTGACTTACTTTTCTAGTTCTTCGTGGAGCCATGCTAATAATGATACAAGGGCGGATCTGAAAGATATTTTCAGATAATTTTTCTGAACAGTCCTAAGCTCCGAGCAGGTGCTCACCAATTACTTTCTTCTGCTTTTAATGGCAATTGGCAAATCAATTTAAAAGGTACATTTGTGCCGCCTACTGGACTGGGTGAGCGCAGATTTGTGCATGTGTTTGCAGGTGGGATAAAATCTAATTAATAATAATAATAATAATAATAATAATAATAATAATAATAATAATA
>CAIGQV010017602.1:4424486-4442131 GCA_903798115.1 Danio jaintianensis | reverse complement strand
AATCATGCTGGAATCATGCTAACAACATGCTAATTCATACTAGAAACATGCTAATTCATGCTGGAATCATGCTAACAACATGCTAATTCATGTTGGAATCATGCTAACAACATGCTAATTTATAATGGAATCATGCTAACAACATGCTAATTCATGTTATTACAAACCACAGACACAGGGATCAACTTTAAAGCTTTTTACTGGCTTGTTTCATTCTTTAAACTGGTTACATTGTTGTCTGCAGGGATCTTAAACATTCTTTTAGCCAACTTGATACTTTTTCAAACTAAATAAACTACTTCCAACAGGCTTTCTCAAGCCACTATAAAGTTGCTTGAGACTTTAACATTTAGTTCTTTATTGTTGCAGTCTGTAAACAAAGCTTCTATATTTCTAGCACCCCTATAAGGTTGTCTCAAGTACTGTAGGCTGCCTGGCAGGTAAAAAAAAAAATCTGTCACTACCTCAAAGGGTTTTGGAGAGACGGCTCCAGTTCTTCTGATTAGTTTTGGAGAGCGTGGGAAGGGTTGTGTGACTTGTACCCCCGATCGAGCCTCGGTAGCCAGACAGAAGGAACTGGTTTCCTCTGATAAAGGCCTGAAGTCTTCCTCTGCCATTTCTCAACTCTTTAAACATAACAGAAAATAATTAGTAAACAATCACAAACATCACTTCACTGGCCTTTAATTTTGATAATCGTATCCCGAGCATACAATGCAAATACCAAATGTTCTAAATCAGATGACTGAGCAACCAAAAATCATCTGACCGAATCAGCTGAGGACATGCAAACCAGTTCCTTTTTACATTTCACAACTGCACAAAATTTCTCAGCAAGACTTTCCTAGAACACAACTCGTGCATAGCCTTAAAAAAAAAAAGTAGAATCTGAATCATACATAGGTTTTTGAGCTGTCTGCACATACCGTTTAAATATAGGCATTGACACTGTATATCAAGTTTTATTTTTTCATCTTTTTGATCATGTAAATCAGTGTTGCACAAAAAAAGTGCTATAAAATAATGCTATAAAACAACTTACCTGAGATATTGATAAAAGAATTGGTGAATGCGTTTGATTTCTTCCTCCTGCACGCAGCTGTGTGCTCGTTTGTGGAATGCGTTGAAAAAGTGTGCAGCCCCTTTTTTTAACATGCCAAAGCCTGCTGCGTATGCCTATGTGTGTGTACACACTTTTACTGTCTTTCATAACTGACAGGATTATGTCTGCTCAGCTCCAGACTTGTTGACCTGCAGGGTTTGGAAATAACATCAGATTGTGGGTTTCATTAAGCGCATGTTAATGCTTGCATTTTACATTCAACTTGCAGCCATCAACCTATTGTATTTCTTCCCTCTTAGGTTCTGCCAGTTTTATGGACAGGATGAGTTCTGCCGGTATAATATGTTCAACCATCACTTTTTTGATGACGAGGTACAGAAACAAAACTTCTTTGACATCAAATGTGGTCACGGTATAGCACATGGTGCATCAAGTCATTTTGTGCTGTTTTGCAGGAAGCAGTCAAGTTTTTTCAAGGCTTTCTGCGAGAGGAAGGAGGAGAGAAGTTAGTCATGATAACAGACCCACCATTTGGAGGCCTGGTGAAGCCACTAGCCAACAGTTTCTCTCAGATATCAATGACCTGGAAAAATCTGAATAAAGGTATGATGAATTGCATGCTTTTTCAGTGAAGTACACATATGTGCAGGGTGTCCGCGGGCTCTTAAAATGTCTTAAATTTCTAAAACTACATTTTAGGCCTTAATAAGTCTTAAATTAACTGAAATATTGTGTTGTGGGTCTTAAATCATTTTAAACAGGTCCTAATTTTTCTTTGTCCATGTTAATCTACCCAATCAGGCCAACACCCATCCAATTCGCAACAGTCCTTGTCAATAAAACTTTTAACAAAAATCAATATGGTTTAATTATCTTCCTTACAAAAAAACAAGTTTCCCATGTATTTATATCTTTATAACTATAATAATTAAAAAGAAAAAAGAAAAGAAACTTAATTTTGAAAAAATGCAAGCAATAACTAAATTTGATATATATATATATATATATATATATATATATATGGATGGATGGATGGATGGATGGATGGATGGATGGATAGATAGATAGAGACCCAATGGACAATTTTTGGAAAGTGAGGTTTATGCATTACCTGAAAATCTGAATAAAGAAACACAATATTAGGCCAAGATGCACCTTTTTGAATATCTGGAATGTGGGGGTTCAAAAAATCTAAATATTAATCAAACTGGCCTTAAAGTTGACACAATTAAGTCCTTACCAATACATATTCTTGATATATTTACATTGTATTGATCTATTTACTGTAGGGAATTTACAAAATGTTTTCATGGAACATGATCTTTACTTAATATTCTAATGATTTTGGCATAAAAGTAAAAGCAATCATTTTGATCCATAGTGTATTTTTAGTCACTGACAAAAATATACCTGCGCAACATTAGATTGTTTTTTATGGTCCAGGGTCACATAATCAAACACTTCAGTAAAAGTAAAGATTACATCTACTCATTTGAACTGAAAAGAAAAGTGGTTTATGACCACTGTTTAGTCATATCACACATTAAAGCAATTTTTTTACAAAATCATGCTGTCATAACAATCTCTGGACTTGCTGCATCCCAGACACCAACATAATTAATGATTTATAAGGCTTTTTATCTTTGTCCAAAGACTTAGGAATTGTGCACGCATACTTTTACAGTACCCTAGTACATATTGAATAATAACAATACTTAAAACAGTCAAAACTGTTGTTTCTAACACGCAGTTATTAAATGTTTTCTTAAAGGGTTAGTTCACCCAAAACATACAAAAAATCTGTCAATATTTACTCACCCTCATTCCAAACGCTGGTACCTTTGATGGTCATCAGAACACAAGTTGAGAAATTTTGGATGAAATCAGGGAGCTCTCTCATTCTCCATAGACCACAATGGTGCCAGCTCGTTCAAAATCCAAAAAGGTACTAAAAATCCTCAAAACAGACCATATGTCAGTGGTTTAATCAGAATATTATGACACTAGAATACTTTTGTATGCACATAAAGCTAAAATAATGACTTTATTTAACAATTTCTTGTCCTCAGTGTCAGTATAGGGTGCACGTTTATGAGCACTGTCCAGTGATGTATACCCCAGATGTCCATGCTCAACTTCCTCTGTTTGAAACAAAGTACAGGCACATCTGATGTAAACGTTAGTAGGCAACCAAGTGCGACACACACTAACAGCACAGCACTCTTGTGAACATGCGCAATATACTGAAACTGAGGAGAAGCACAAAGTATTCTCGTAACTTGAATATTTTCCAATTGAACCTTAAAGGGATAGTTCACCCAAAAATGAAAATTTCCTGTTAATTTACTCACCCACAAATCATCCAAGATGTAGGTGCCTTTCTTTCTAAAGTAGAACATTAAAGAAGATTTTGAGCTGAATCTGTGGTGATTCTTATAATGGCAGTCAATGATGGTAGTCTTTTGAGATTAAAAGTAAACGCATGTTGATAGATATTGGTGATTGCGTGACCAGCGCATTCGTCATTAAAGTGACCAGACTACAGTTGCACTACATTCGCAAATGCACCAAAATCAAAATGCACAGTTTGACCAGGCTGTGGATTAAAGCTAATAATATTGTAAAAAAAAGGTTGAATTTCATACACTGATAGATCATTTTGCTTCACGAGTGTGTCATCAAGAGCCAAGGCTATTGATTTGGATCTGTTTGTATGTGTTTGCTTTTAATCTCAAAAGACTATCATCATTGACTGCCATTATAAGAATCACCACAGATTCAGCTCAAAATCTTCTTTAATGTTCTACTTGAGAAAGAAAGGCACCAACATCTTGGATGACCTGTGGGTGAGCAAATGAACAGGAAATATTCATTTTTGGTTGAACAATCCCTTTAATTTCATCTGAATTAGTATTCTGAAGACCAACGTGAACTAACCCTTTAAGACACTAAGTTTTATAGTACTTCATCATAGGTTTTGAAGCTAGAAACATGGAGCTCTACTGTAGTTACACAGAAAACAAGTAACCAGTGCAGTTTGTCTTAATTCTTCTTTTGACTTTCCAAGAAAGAGAGTCCTTTGAGAGGAATGAGGTGGAGTCAATGTCAGTGACAGAAACAATCATTCATCATCATTCTTACCCATTGTAGTTGATAACTTCAACAAATGGTGAACAGAGAAATAGGAGTCGATTGTGCTGGCTGCTCCATTTTCATGAAATTATAAAATACAGTTCTGTATATGGGCGACGCGGTGGCGCAGTGGGTAGCACGTTCGCCTCACAGCAAGAAGGTCGCTGGTTCGAGCCTCGGCTGGGTCAGTTGGCATTTCTGTGTGGAGTTTGCATGTTCTCCCCGTGTTCGCGTGGGTTTCCTCTGGGTGCTCCGGTTTCCCCCACAAGTCCAAAGACATGCGCTATAGGTGAATTGGGTAAGCTAAAATTGTCCGTAGTGTATGTGTGTGAATGAGTGTGTATGAATGTTTCCCAGTGATGGGTTGCAGCTGGAAGGGCATCCGCTGCGTAAAACGTATGCTGGATAAGTTGGCGGTTCATCCCGCTGTGGCGACCCCAGATTAATAAAGGGACTAAGCCGAAAAGAAAATGAATGAATGAATGAGTTCTGTATATATTGTATGGTTACATGGGGAAAAACAACCTGATTTAATTATTTTCTTCTTTAATATTCCAAGTAAGAAAAATATTGGTTTGGAATGACATGAGGATAATGTAAATCTGAATCAAAAGATGGTTTTACATGTTTTTTTACCTTTTGTTGTTGTTGTTGTTGTTATTATTATAATCTTCAGTGAGTGATGCATCAGCTGAGATCCCAATGATCTGGATTTTCCCATACTTCTTTGAGTTCCGTATCCTTGAGTGTTTTCCCTCTTTCTCTATGCTGGATTACCAGGTAATGTAAGAAGAATAACAGGTTATTGAATTAAATAACACATTAACTGTGCAGGGAGTAAATGTCCAATGCTGTTTATTTGTTCTCAGGTGGATTATGACAACCACCCTCTGTATAAACATGGAAAGACGGGCCGTAAACAATCACCTGTTCGACTTTTCACCAATCTGAGCCCCAAAGACATCATTCTACCAGAGGCTGAAGGTTACAGGTGCATTTAAAACACATTCCTTCATCATAATGCTCTCAGGTTTGTTTGACTCAAGGCAAAAAGGCATAGTTTTAGGAGGAACCGAACTTTTAAAACGAGCACAGATGTCACTCTGGTAAATTCTGAAAAGTCATAATGTGCTGTTGTGTAGGAAGTGGTCACATTTTTTCAAGGTTTTCTCTGTGAGGAGGGAGGAGACAAGATAGCCACGATAACAGATGCACTTTTGGAGGCCTCGTGAAACCATTAGCCAACAGTTTCTATTAATGCTATTCAAACAATGAGCAAAGGATGCAGGTGCAACCTTTTTATTATAGTGCTCTCAGCTTTGACTCAGAGGAGAAACAAATGTGTGTGTGTATATATATGTATGTATACAGTTGTGCTCAAAAGCTTACATTCCCCTTGAAGAATTTGTTTAAATGTGAATAATTTGAACAAAATAAGAGAGATCATACAAAATGCATGTTATTTATTTAGTACTGTTCAGATAAAGATAATTTACATAAAATATGTTTACATATAGCATACACAAAAATCTAGCTGAAATTATTAAAATAACCCCCTGCAAACGTTTACATACCTTTTGGTTTTCAATACTGTGTGTGGGTTCCTGATGATCTACGAGTGCTTTTCTGCTTTGTGATGGTTGTTCATGACTGACTGCTGTTCTTCAGAAAAATCCTCCATCTCCTGCAGATTCTTCAGTTTTCCAGCATCTTCTGCAGATTTAAACCTTTTACAACAGTGACTATGATTGTGAGATCCATCTTTTCACACAAACGATGATTGAGAGACTCAACTGTTAAAAAGGTTCAAACCCTCACTGATGCTTCAGAAGGAAACGCAAGGCATTAAGAGCTGGGAATGAAAACTTTTAAACAGGATGAAGATATCCAATTTTTCTTATTTTGTTAAAATATATATTTTTTCTTCATTTAGCACTGCCCTTCAGAAATAACAGAAAATACTTGGATTCATCCCAGAACACAAATTAAGTGCAATTTACCTTGCTCTTCAGATTCTAAACTTTCTCACCCCCAGCTCTTAATGCCTTGTGTTTCCTTCTGGAGCATCAGTGAAGGTTCAAACCTTTTTTAACAGTTGTGTTTGAGTCCCTCAATCATCATCAGTGTGAAAAGATGAATCTCACAATCATACAGTCACTGCTGGAAAGGGT
The DNA here is from genome assembly GCA_903798115.1 of Danio jaintianensis. Taxonomy (NCBI): domain Eukaryota; kingdom Metazoa; phylum Chordata; class Actinopteri; order Cypriniformes; family Danionidae; genus Danio; species Danio jaintianensis. Next base: position 4,435,765 of record CAIGQV010017602.1, on the reverse strand, counting down.
TCAGATCTGCAGAAGATGCTGGAAAACTGAAGAATCTGCAGGAGATGGAGGATTTTTCTGAAGAACAGCAGTCAGTCATGAACAACCATCACAAAGCAGAAAAGCACTCGTAGATCATCAGGAACCCACACACAGTATTGAAAACCAAGGGTATGTAAACTTTTGCAGGAGGTTATTTGAATAATTTCAGCTAGATTTTTGTGTAGTGAAAAATATGTAAACATTTTATGTAAATGATCTTACTCGGGACAGTACTAAATAAAAAAATAACATGCATTTTGTATAAACTCTCTTATTTTGTTTAAATTATTTACATTTAAACAAATTCTTCAAGGGGTATGTAAACTTTTGAGCACAACTATATATATTTATATTTTTTTATTTTTTTAAGGAGGAACTAAACTTTGAATATAAGCCAAGACAAAAAAAAATTTCAGTAAATCCATTTTTAATCGGATTTAATTTTAAAAGAATGTAGTTTTAGCATTCAAAAATAACAAAGAAGTTATTAATCAGCTTTGTTTCAGTTGAAAATGCATTGTCCCTTTTATAAGCTTCCGAGATTCCACTCGGTCCAATCCTGGAAATATAAAATCCCATATTCTAGGTTAAACTTAATCATTCCTTTAATTGTTGAATGCCATTTTTAATAAAAGTTGTGTTAACTCCTTTATACTGGTTTAAAATGGGCCACTGATGTTTCTGAATCTTCTTCAGATTTTGCAGTGTTTGTGAGAGGTGTGTGTCAGCAGGAAACAAACACTGCCCAAAGTGTGACACGTGCCCATCAAAGGTAAAAGCTCATGTTTAAGTCAGTGTTTTAAACGAGCAGATTCAATGACGTTTCACTTTTCATCTCACAGGATGGACGAGAATGGAGACACTGTGATGAATGTGGACGGTGTGTGAAGCCTTGTAAGTGAGCAGTCATTTGAATTCATTGGACTGAATGTTTCCCTCAGTGTTTATTCTTGCTTCAGCACTTACTTTCAGCTGGGTTTCTCTGTCCAGCGTGGCGCCACTGTTCCTCTTGTGGTCGATGTGCTCTTCCCGATCACCCCTGTGGTCAGAGGCAAACCGGCTGTTTTAACTGCGGCAGCCAAAAACACAAACTCAGAGCCTGTCCTAAGAAACACAATAAACGGTGAGTAAAAACCAGGGCTTACTAAAGTTATCTAAGGATAACTAAAGTCATTAAAACAGAGTAACAATTTTCATTATTTGAAATGTACACTCATTAGATTAAATAAAATAAATTTATAATAATAAACTAGTTGGCGGCGCAGTGGGTAGGGCTGTCGCCTCACAGCAAGAAGGTCACTGGTTCGAGCCTCGGCTGGGTCAGTTTCTGTTTGGAGTTTGCATGTTCTGTTTCCTCCAGGTGCTCCGGTTTCCCCCACAAGTCCAAGTTTCCCAGTGATGGGTTGCAGATGGAAGGGCATCCGCTGCGTAAAACATATGCTGGATAATTCAATTCATCTTTATTTCTATAGCGCTTTTACAATGTAGATTGTGTCAAAGCAGCTTCACATAGAAGATTATAGTGAATTGGAATGGTGTCCGTTCAGTTTTTAGAGTTTAAGTTCAGTTCAGTTCAGTGTGGTTTAATTTTCACTGCTGAGAGTCCAAACACTGAAGAGCAAATCCATCGATGCGCAGCTCTACAGGTCCCGAACCATGCAAGCCAGTGGCGACAGCGGCGAGGAACGAACTTCACCTAATAATAAGTTGGCGGTTCATTCCGCTGTGGTGACCCCTGATTAATAAAGGGACTAAGCTGAAAAGAAAATAAATAAATGAATGAATAAAACTAGTTGTTATACAACAATTCCATTTAGCTCTTTTGCTTATTAATATTGAGTATTAGTAACAGTAGTAAATGTGTGTGTGTGTTTGTGTATAATAAAAACAGCATGAACAAAAATAAATAATTAAATTGATTCAACTTTACCAATAGCATTACTACTACGAAAATAACACTGGTGTGTTATTTTAGTGGATAAAAATACTAAAAACTTAATAAACATTTTTGTTAAATTATATTAATAAATGTATCATTTGCCAAAAATTATTTTTTTTTAAAAATTACAATAGTATTTTTCTGCTAAAATAAAAGTATTAAATGTGGATTAAGAAAGACAAATGGATTTAATGTACAAAAATTTACAAATATTAATGAATATTTTCAAATACTGAACAAAATATTTCAGTAAGTTCCCATAGAAAGTTCACAATCTCATTTCCATTTAGCACATGTACTAAATCTTTATAAACTAATACTTTACCAGAATTGCAGGATCTATATCTTATAAAATTTCTGTTAAATTACATCTTGCTTCTCACAACTTTGTACACTGTTTAGGAAGTTTGTAGGCTATAAATGTTAAAAGAACTGTATTTTAGCTACTGAACCCTCCCAAATATATGCAAAATAGCTGCACTAATTCTAACAATGCCTTCTAAATATCACTTAACTTTTCCAGACATCGGCAATCATCAGTAAAGATGCTGTACTAATCACACTGTATTAATAAGTTGTTTGTACATTAACAACAGTGATTTCAGTGCTAAAATAAACTGGTTCTTCAAGTCTTTTAATAGGTATACCATTCACATTTTGCCAACAGAAAGCTTGTGTCAGGTGGTTGTGGAGCTCCAGGCCTGTCGAAAAACAATGCAGGCAAATCCAGAGCTAAGAACAAGCGGAAAAGAACAGCTACATAATCTCACACGCATTGCATCATGGGAACAGTGGTTTTGTGGCTGCTGAACATTCATCATAAAAGTGTGAACCAGTGAACTGGAGTTAAACCTGTTATGTATAGCAGAAGGCTGTTGTGCAATTACTGCCAGAGTTGTTGTTTTGCCATTTTGGTTATGCGTTCGTCACAAGATCATCATATAGTAAAACCTTCTCAGTACAAATGACAGGCTGTGTGTACAATCCTCAGGAACGGTCTGGCGTAACATTTCAAAGATGCTTTGTTCAGAGGCCATCTGTGGATAAAACTATAAATCTCATTATATTTGACATATTATATTCTTAGAAAATGCATATGATATATTCTAATAAAATTTCACATCAATATTGCAAAATCGATCCTTTGATGTTATCTTTTCATGAAGAAAAATATGCATTCTTGTTAAATCATTTTGCACACACTGAAAAAAACAGACTCCTGGAAAGCACACCATACCTCACGTTTTTAAAAACATTAGTTTATTACAGGTTTTCAAGAAACGTCCATACTGTGCTTTGACACCCATCAAACACCAGTGATCATATTAATTTTCAGGATGCACCCAAAGTCAAGTAATGCTCAGAACATAGTGTACATTAAGCTTAGTGTTATTAAAAACAAACTTCAACATCGACTTCAATCAGTGCAGGAATTTGAACATTTGTTAATGTTTAACAGGAATTCAATATATTAGCAACAATTATTAAAACCAAAACAATCAGAATCCGTAAAGTGTTTGTTTAAACAACCGCATAAGCCTGCGATACTTCATAAACTCATGGAGCTGCCAAATATATTCAATACTGTGGTTTATTAATGTCGATCTATTTAGATTGTGCCACTGTCCACATTTTAAATGGTCATCCTGCTCCAATAGTAGATCAATTCACAGTTTAGTTAATAGTAGTCTAAAGAATGTTATTTACATCTTAAATGGAAGACAGTCTACTTAAAGGGATAGTTCACCCAATAAAATGAACATTTACTCACTATTTACTCCCTCGAGTGGTATCTTTGGTTTCTTCATTCTGTTGTACACAAAAGATGATATTTTAAAGAAAGCTGTAAACATCGAGTTCCATAGTACGGAAAAACAAGTTCTATGGAAGTCAGTGATTACAGGTTTCCAGCTTTCTTCAAAATATCTTCTTTTTAAATTCAAAACGGTTTGGAACAAAGGCTGACAGAATTTTCAGCTTTGGGTGAATCATCGCTTTAAAGAAATCATGATTAGAATGAAAGTGCCATATTTTATACAACTGTGCATAAAATAACATTCACACAAAAAAAATGACAATTATGTCATCATTTGCTTAACTTCTGTTGAAATGACAAGATTTTCTCAAGAATGTCTAAAACCGGTTCCTATTGACTTCCAGAGTATTCTTTTCCTACTATGGAAGTCAAAGTCTACCATTCTTCAAATGATCTTCTTTTTGTGTCCAATAGAAAACACAAAGATTTGTTACCCCTTTAGGGTGAGTAAATTTAAATTTTTAGGTGAACTGTAGGTGGGGAGGGGGCACCTGACAGTCATGCTATCATTCCTCTATTCGTCTATGGCGTATGGAAAAGGCGATGAGACGCTTGTACATGGCACTGAGCATAACAATCGCAGCTAGTACTATGCCGCATATGGCACTAAAGGCCCAGCGAGGTCCCAGGAGGGTGTAGAAGTGGGAAGCAAACACTGGCCCGAGGGTCCGCGCGCCACTTCCTGATGCAGTCAGCCATCCCATGTAAACTCCCTGTGTTTTCAAACAATTGGGGAAGTTGGTTAATCGCCATGTTGATTTGGTTTGAGGTTTAGTAGAAAGTGTTTTACCTGTGGTTTGGGCCCCAGTATCTTTGAGTATAAAATGTAGGACATGACGTTGCATGTGGGATAGCCCACTCCGATCAGGATGTTAGAGGTGATGTACTGTGCAAGATGAATAACAGGGGTGAACAAGCACCAGGTCTGTTCGGACGGGCATCCGGTGGGCTCCAGAGAACTGTTTGAGGCTGGAGTGGGTGCCAGTTGTATTGATGGCATAGTGTTATTCTTAATGTCTGTTGATGGGGAGAAGATTTGTTTCATAAATACAGATGTAATATATTTGCCATGCAATATACACTAGTGTTCAGAGGTTTGGGGTTTATCATGTTCCGTGTTTTGAAAGAAGGCTCTTCTGCTAACCAACGCTGCATTTATTTGATCGTAAATACGGGAAAAACGTAGTAGTATGACATATTCCAATTTAAAATAAGGTTTCTATTTGAATTAAATTTTAAATGTTAATTATTCATTCATCTTCAGAGTGGCATGATTATTCAGAAATCATTTTAATATGCTGATCTGGTGCTCAAGAAATATCAATTATTAATGTCGATAACAACAGTTGTGTTCATTAGCATTTTTTGTGAAAAATTTGTTTTCAGGATTCTTTGATGAAAAGAAAGTTCCTAAGGGCAGCATTATTATGCACATCTTTATAAATATCCTCCAGAATACGAGTATCAATTTATGTTATGTAAAGACATATTTTAATACAAAGCATTTAATTGGTACTGTATTGATATTTAAATTATAATAGTAAAGTTTAACACTTTTAAAGCATGTTCGAATACAAGAGAATACATGATTTAACATTACTATCATAAATTAGCTTGTTGCTATCTTACACATGGCTAACATATTTGCTTTATGTTGTTAGCATGTTTCACTACATGTATCTAGTTTGAATTATCATATTGTAGTATGGTCCAAACATATTTATATTGCTGCTAACTTGTTTCTAACATGTTGCTAACATGAATTATCACTATGCTAGCATATTTATAACATGGTTAACACATGAATTAGCGTTTCACTACTATGCTTTGACACATAGCTAACATTTCACATATATTGCTAACATAAATTATCATGTTGTAACCAGTCTATGGTTGTAACACAATGCTAGTATTAAATAACATGTTGGCAACTTTTTAACACTATGCTAATAACATATCTAAACGTTACTAACTTTTTGCTACCACATTTACCACAATGTTGACATTAGATTCTTGTTAGCATGTTTTAAACTGTTTATATGTATTAACCAATTTGAAGTATATTTCTAACATAATTTGGCATGTTATTAACTTGTATCAGCATGATGTTAGTTAGCAGATATAAACTTCTTTGTTGTTAAAGAAGCTGTTCTTTTAAGTCAATTAGTTTCCTCACCTGTCCACTGTATTTTAGGATATTGATTTCCCCATGGCAACAGCACAAAAAACCCTACAAATATGAGAATCAAGCCTCCAAGCAGGAGTGGCCGATCTCCTACCCTGAAAAACAAACACTGATTTTATCTGAAATCAGATTACTCAGCCTGTAAGTGCAAAAGAGGAAGTCAAATACTAGCATTCAAATATATGTTTGATATAGCAGAAGGAAACGCACAAGGGGGATTTATGACTAGTCACAATGAGGTTATAGCATTCTGTCCTTCAGTAAAGTATTGTTCCATTAACTGTCAGAAAAGGCTTCATTCTATAACTAATATGCATATGGCTCAAAAAAGACAGCAAAATAAAAGACCTGTGACTTTATTTGGTTGTGATTTTGAAAAGCATTTTGGATAATACTGGAATTGAGAAATACTGTACAGCAAAATGGTGTCAGTATATATCTTATAGCCTAAACTACTTTAGTATTAAGCTATTAAAAATTAAATTGTAAACTTTCTTTCTTACCGTGCTGAAACTACTTTTACCACCAAAAAGACGAGGATGGACTCAAAGCCAATGGCAGCCAATATGATGCCATTATACAAAACAGCTTCCTTTCTTGTCCATGCAAACATGTCCATTGACAAAGGAGTGGATATACTGCAGGTAAACGATGCACATGAATAAGAGTGAATTAAACTTAAATATCAGTGAAGATTTGAGGATCACCACTCACGTTTCAAACACAGCAAAAATGAAGAGAATAATGAAGAAAAGGACGTTAGATGTGAACACTGCGATGTGGTCGATATCACCTTCAACCTCAGGAGTCACATCTACTAGCTCTGAGGGCAGAAAGACAATGAATACATATAAAACACTGTACACAATGGTCATGCAACAGTACAGTTAAACTGAAGCTGCATGACTCGAAAAATAACCATTTTCTGTTTAAAATAAAGATTACGATTCTCTCACAATTCTAGATAGAGATCTAAACAAAGTTATTTACTTGCGGTTCTGACCACTTTTCTGCAATCTATTTTACAAAAAAAATATTTTTTATTTCAATCTGTAATTATTTAACAGTTGATCAATCAATGACTCAATCATAACAATTTGAAAAAAAAAAATGCTCTTTTGAACAAATGATACAGAGCCAAATGCATATTTAAGATTAAAGTCTTTGAGTCACATTGTTTCTTTGGGCTGCCCTTGATGGGGCTACATTACCCAGTGGTAGAGTGTCTTTTGTCTCCCCAAGTGTGAATTATTCATGGACACTGTCACTCCCACGCATACAGCAATGCTGACCCAAAAACGGACTTTACAAAATGTAAATCACTGTAATGTTTTCTTTGAATGAGAGAACAGAATCATTTTCACATAATTGTGAAGTAGATATTCTAGTCTACAAGACTGGTTACTCAAAAGTCTTATTCAGGCCCATTCAGTGTGGTGTTTTGGACCTTATTTCAGGTACATTTTTTTTGTACCTAAAACGTACTAACCACACATAATATTTTTTTTCTAAAACACGCAAGCATGTACATCCATCTCTCTCACATATTATTGTAGCACAGTTTGTGCTGAATACAAAAAATACATGTTGGCCTACTGTAATAAGTGGCTAAAATAAGCACAAATGTCAGGGCATTTCAAAACATCTTAGGGGGCCCAAAATCACCTCAGACCCCAGAGGGTTCATATTTTCTTGAAACTGATAACTTCATTTAAAGCATTACATTTATTTCTAAATGTCATTTACTCTAATAGAATCGCTACCTTCCATATCAATGTTTATACCTGACATATAAACTTATCTAGCATATCTGTGGTAATTTAAGTGGGTGTGTATTGGGTGGGTGGCTAAAGAATTCAAAAACATTTACGGTACTTGCCTTCTGGAGTGTAGTTAATTGGACGAATCTTGTTCCCATGGTCATCCACAGAGTGCTCCCTAAATCAATAAAAGCTTTTTAAATTCTATAGATTGGTTTATTTAAATCAAGTACATTCACATACACTGTAAAAAAATAAAATAAAATAAAATAAAAAGTTGACTCAACTCAAAATTGTAAGGCAGCTTGCTGCAGAGCTTTTTTGAGTTGACTCAACTTTCAACCCAAGTACTCCACTTGACTCAATTTAAGTTGATTAAACTCAAAAAGGTCCTGAAGCTGGTTGCCTTAAACTTTTATGTTGAGTCAACTTTTTTTTTTTTACAGTGTAGTATGCAAACCAGTATTACCTAAAATCAAACACCTAAAATCAAATACTCAGTGTATTAATATTTAAATGCTATCATGCAGTAATACTACAGTGTGGCTGTCAAATGCTGTAAAAGACTTGGGTTAAATTATTACCTCAAGACTAAAATAACCAGCAGAATGTTAATGACCCCAAAGCAGGCCGCCAACAGCGCTGGAGCCGTGTACATATTAACCTGAAGCTTGATGACATCCACACTCACGCCGGTTTCTCCAATGAATGACAAAACAGCCTGCAGAGCTGAAAAAAGGACAAATTATGTTAATTCCCTTTATTAAAGGGGCTATATGTAAGAATTTGCATGTAGGTTAACTAGAGAGCCTCTCTTCCTTTCTATGACAAATGAAACCAATGCTTATAGCAGTGGTTCTCAATTACGGTCCTCGGGCCACCCTGCCCTGCACATTTTGTATGTCTTTTTTACTTAAGACACCTGATTCAGATCATCAGCTCATTAACAGAGAGATCCATGAACTGATCCTTGTGTCAAATAATAAGAGACATACAAAATGTGCAGGGCGGGGGGGCCCGAGGACCGCTGGCTTATAGAATGTTGAAGGTAATCCAGAAAGAGCTATTCTGTACTTTAATATAACTGTGCCAAACAAAGAAATAAATTCTAATATCCAAAACCAACAAAAGGAGCTTGAGGGGTAAATAATGTATCGGTGCTCTTTGGATAGGGATTATGCAAACAAATCATCAGTCCAAGGCACTCGAAAAATTTTTGAAAAAAGTTCAAGTCTGCATGAACTTGACATTGCTTAAACTTTTATTTTAGTATGTTGATGCATTTATTCCCTCATAGCAAACTATTAGTAAAAGGGGCGTGGTTAAGACCACTGATATACAGTTGCTATGGAAGCCAACAGAACAGGTCAAGTAAACAGAAGGATTGCCACTCCATACATGGAAGCCATTGGTCAGACTTTTATTTTATTTTTGATAATCTTCAATCAAAGTCTGACCATTTGCTTCTGCTTTTGAGTTATAGCTCACAGTTTTAGCTCACATTCTAACAATGTGAGCTAGCAAAAATAAACATAGTAAATTTTGATTTCACATGGACTTTAAAAAGCCTTTATTCACATGGCTAGTATATTAAAAACAGTACACATGCACTTACGCATTGCAACCAACTCGCCTTCATCAGGGTGACAAATGGTAGTTTAGCAATTTAAATGTTAATGCATACTGCAAATAACATGCTTTAATGACTTAACACAGACCTGGGCCGAGTATAAAGCCGAGAGCTTGACAGGCACTCATGTTAGCCATTGCACTGGTTCTCTCCTTCAGGGAAGTGGCACCAGCCACATAGGACCTCACAACTGCTACATTACCTGGAGGAAAGTAAGACACAGCAAATAATTCAAGCGCTTTGGTCTATGTTTGATAAGTGTTTCATATTTGATAAGTGCTGCATATTTGTACATAAAAAAATAACAATTATTAATAAACAAATACATAAACAACTTCTTAAATATTATATTAGATTGCTAATCAATCAATCTTATTTGCTTAAAATCTATATTTTTTAAATGAATAATGTATGATTTTTTTTTTTTACTGCGTTTATTTTATCAAAAAATGACATTTGTTCTGTGTTGACAAGGCTGAATATTGTTGAATCTTGTTGATTTGCTCCTCAAAAAACATTTCACCATTTTTATTATCAATTTGGATAATTATTGTACCAACTTTTATGTAAAGACCTGATACATTTTTTTCAGAATTGTTGCATGAATAGAAAGTTTTAAAATACAGCATTTATGTGAAATACATCATACTGTACTACAAATGTATTTACTGTTACCTTTAATCAATTTAATGAATACATTTCAATGTATTAATTTCTTTCAAAAAATGTTGTTGTTGTTGTTGTTTTTTATTTACCTGCTCCAATACCCACAAATGTGCGAGCCAAAAGCATGTGAATCTGGTTGTGTGAGGGAGGTAGGTAGACATAGGAGTAGTAAATGTTGGCTGTGACGTTGATGAATATAGAGCAGACTAGAGACTCCCTCCGAGGCCTGTGATTGGACCATAATCCAAAGAGGGGTGAGGCCACCATCTGACCCAAACTATATGCAGCAACCACCCATCCCAAAAAACTGGCATCAGCAGTTTCATTGACCTAAAATAACATAGCATGATTAATGAACTTACAATATACAGACCAAAAGGATTAGACAGTTCAATTAAAAATTGGTGAATACAACTGTGAAGAAAACTTGACTTCCACATGAACTGGACACTGCAGCAGACCTTTATTTCAGTTGGATGATGTATTTACAACTAAAACAGAATATTGAGTTTTATTTTTGCACTCTTCCTCATCTTTTTTTTGCAGCAAACTAACGGTTGGAGGGGCGTGAAGTATTTCATCCAAACTGTCAAACTGACGTCGAAGAAGGATCACCATTCCATAGCGGAAGCAAATGGTTAAAATTTGATAACCATTTGGTAACAAAAATGTTTTTTTCAGTAGATAAACTTGCACTGATTAACAGTTGTCTAACAATGTGTACTAGAAAAACTATTTCTATGGATTTGTTGTGTAGTGAGGGGGAGGGGGGGGGACATCTTTATAATGGTATTTTAGTAATATGTAAGACTATTAATAAAAGGTTACAAACTTAAAAGTAATAATAACATGAAGCAATGGTTTTATTAGGATGTTTAGTGTTAGTTTGGTGTTGTATGTTGTCTACTGTATTGTCCATTGCATATATGAGAAAATGGCCTGTATTTGCTCACTGCAGCCTAATTTACAATAAAGTAAAAATAAGAAGTAACCTGAATGCTTGTAAGCATTTTGTTTTATTTATACTGCATCTACTGCAGCTTTCTGAATGAAAAACAATGCAAATAAACCCAATGGCTAATACCCTGTGCCATGGATAGTTACACACATACACACAAAAAAATAAAAATAAAAAAAATAAAATTATATATATATATATATATATATATATATATATACACACACATACATATATATGTGTGTGTGTATATATATAAATATGTGTGTGTGTGTGTGTGTGTGTGTGTGTGTGTGTGTGTGTA
>CAIGQV010017602.1:4407770-4419486 GCA_903798115.1 Danio jaintianensis | reverse complement strand
AAGACTACGTCGAATAGTTCGGACTGCTGAGCGAATCACTGGTACAACCCTCCCTACTCTCCAAGAACTGTACTTATCCAGAGCAAGCAGAAGGGCTGCCAAAATCACTCTGGACCCCTCACACCCAGCACACTGCCTCTTTGAACTTTTACCTTCTGGTCGACACTACAGAGCACTGTGCACCAGAACAGCCCGACACAGAAACAGTTTCTTCCCTCAGGCAATCCATCTCATGAACACTTGAATGATAGTAATTATGGAACAAACATCACTACTTGCTATACACTTTTTATACACATAAACACTTATTTAACAACATATTTTACATGATAATTTGCACATAACAGCTGCCATATAACGTTGTATATAGTAATATTCCTGTACATACACTTGTCAATTTGTATATTTGCATTCACTATTACTCTTATTTTATAAATATATTTATTATCTGTTTTTTGTCCTGTCTCTGTAATTCTGTTGCACTGTAGAAGCTCTGTCACGAAAACAAATTCCTCGTATGTGTGAACATACCTGGCAATACAGCTCTTTTTGATTCTAATTCTACTAAAACTACAAATTCAAACCTAAAAACTGATTTGATAAAACTTGGCAAACATCCCAGTTCTGATTGTAAGACTTATCATTTTCCAGGGAAAATCAAGATTCAAGAACCAGTTCCTCCACCTGCTGTAATTCTGGTGATGGAACCAATGCAATCAAAACAAATCATTTACAAATGAAATTCCAGAAAAGTTGGGGACATTTTTAAAAAAGCAATAAAATCAATAATATTCTTTAACTTTTATTTCATTGACAAAAGTACAAAGAAAAGATTTCCAGGGTGCTCAGTGAGCAATTTAATTGTATTCTGGAAATAAAAATAATAATAATATATATATATATATATTTTAATGGCTGCAATACACTCCAAAAAGGTTGGGACAGAGGCAAATTAAAAGTGAAAAGGTCATCGAATATCCAAATGAAACTGTTTTGAAACAGTCCATAATAAGCAGATGAATTGGTGATTCACAAAGGCTTCATGGTTGGGTTAAAAAAAGAGCACCTCAGACTCTGCAATAAAGCAGGATCATGGCTCCTTTTTTTGTGCCAAAAGTCATGTGACAATTGTCAAACAAATTGAAAATTATATTTATCCATCTTTCAGATGAGACATTAAACTGAGGTCCTCACTCTCTGTGGTCATTCAAAATCACATGGCACTTCTCGTAAAGAGTAGGGGTTTAACCCCGGTGTCCTGGCCAAATTCCCTCCATTGGCCCTTACCCATCATGGCCTCCCATCCACCGAACTGGCTCCATCACTGTCTCTCCAGTCCACCAATAGCTGGTTTGTGGTGAGCGCACTGGCGCCGTTGTTCTGTGGCTGCCGTCGCATCATCCAAGTGGATGCTGCACACTGATGGTGGTGTGAGGAAACCCCTCCCTCATGATTGTGAATCGCTTTGGGTGTATGGCTATACACAATAAATGCGCTATATAAATACACATTACATTACAAATCACAACCAATTAAATTTTTTCACCCACTATTGGGAAAACAAACCTTCTTGTTAAAAAAGAGCTCAAGAGAACTTTAGAAAAAACAATGTAACTGAACACAGTCTGCTGCTGCATCAAGAAATGCCGCTTGAATGTTTGTTGAGGGTGAAAGCAGTACATCAGTTGTGTGCCGTAGCGATGCTGCTGGTTCTCAGGGCCAGAGCTGATCTCAGATCATCAAGAACACACTGTAGATGTGTGTTGGACTATATATAGTTTGGATAGTTGGAATATAGTTCATATTTTAGTTTGTTTCTGGGGAAAAAACAGACATTGAGATCCCAGTCTCAAAGTTCAGAGAGACTATCCAGTCTTTCTTGAGGAACAAAAAGTAAAAGTAGAATAGCTAAGCAAACGGTGTGGGTGTGATAAATGTGTGCACAAGTACTGTTAGGGAGGCATATATTGGCAGAATTCAGAAACATACACTGACATCATAATGATGTCTTTCATGGTAACTTTATGGTTATTAGATCAAGTCTCATTCTGGATGTGCAGCAGCTTGACTTTGTAGACACAGAATGAATGTGTTTAACTGACCTTCCTACAGTCCAGATCTGTGAAAATGTATGGGTCATCGTGAAAATGAAAAACAGATAATGATGACCACTGACTGTTGAGCATCTGAAGTTTTGTATTAAGGTAGACTGGGCAAAAAATGTGCTTGTAAAACTTGAACAGTTTCACAATTCCATCAATTTCCAGATGAGTAAATATTGTTTTAAAAGGAGTGTGTGGCAGCCATCAAAATCTAAATGTATTAATATTTTTGACAATTAAATAAATATGCATGTTCTTCATTTTGTTGCATATTAAAAAACGTACCAAACTTTTCAATACAATACAACTGTTAAGACTCATGGAGAAACTAAACAGGATTTGATGAATAGATGCATCTGGAATCTTGTTGATGGATTCACCAGAATGAATGAAGTCAACAAAAAAATCAAATACATAAAAAAAACAAATCACATGGGAGTGAAGATAATGTGACGTAAAAAAGATTTTCTGTCAGTGAGACAAATATGAATGCATGCAGACAAGACACAGACGCCGTTTATTTATTATCCTGTGGATCTACTTACTTGTGTATGAAGTGGCTTTATCAGCTTTGACCCAAATCTAAACCAAGCAGAGTGAATGTAAATGGCCTTATACAGCAATAATCTCCGTCCCTAAAATGTTCTCTTTAAACATTTTCTTTCTTTCTTCCTTTTCTTTCTTTCTTTCTTTCTTTCTTTCTTTCTTTTTATGAAGAAAGATGAATCATTATAAAAATGTAATTATAAAATACGTTTTTATGCCATGTTACAAAACACATAGCCTAATGCTAAACATAATATCCATTAGAATACCATAGAAGTTATTATAGCTGTTGTAAGGAAAGTTTTTAACTGTTTGAAGTTTAGCAGTATTGCAGCATCAGCACCACCCAGCGTAACAAACAAAAATAGTCTTTAATGTAACAAACCTTGTTATGAAAACCGGGGTGGTTTCTTTCCAGTCCGTGTGATTCATTCTGGACAGATTTATTAGTGTCTTCGAGAAGCAAAATCATTCGATATGATAGTTATAGTTAGTAATTATGCAATTAACATACTCCCAAAGGTATAAGCATAAGTTAAAGTAAAAACATAAATCTAAGTTATGTCCAGAGAAAGTTTCACCCATAGACTGATGAAATGTCCCGCCCCCTGGTTGGAAGAGAGGATGTGATTGGTTAAATCACTGAGAAGATAAACTGTTTAAACAATCCTATAGGTCAGTTTTCCTGCTCTTCGGGAGAGCCTATGTGAAAACCGAACTAAATTAAGCCTTGCCTCAGGAGATATATCCCGCTGCAGACCCACACACGTTTCAGCACACACGATGTAGACAAGGGCGAACCATATATGTTAAAGACGAATCAGTCTTCTTCTATTTTTTTCTTGTTTAACTCCTTAGGAGCATTATCGCCACCTATTGTATTTCACAAATATGGCGATCGAGACCGCCCGTGCTACGATTGCCATTCATTAGACTGTGAACAGTTTAGAGTTTCCCATTTCAGTCATTATTTCATTATTATATTGTAACGACCATTTTAACATCTGTGCAGTTTTGGTACTCAAATTATATCAATAAAAATAATTAGTTAAAACGCTTATGACTATATTCATGTATCCACATACACAAAGAAAACATAATAGACCGTCTAATTGTGGGATTAAGTGTAATAAACTAAATCAGGATCCTAATACTTAGTTAAAATCGTTTTGTAGTAAAATTTATAATAATGTGTACAATAATGTGTCACAATAAAATGAATTACTATAGTTAATAATATATAGTTAAACTGTTAACTCTTTTACTAAACTGTAGCAACTGTTAGTAATATATATATATATATAAATTATATATATAATTATAACTATTAGAACTCAGTGATTCAAATTTTTTATATTTTATGAATCAATTATTTTGCTTGTGAATTGTTTTTAAAGACGCAAGGGTGAATAGTCAATAATATATGATGAAAATGAAAAATGTATAAATTAAACTTTTACTCTGTCCACCAGTCTTGTATGGAAAGATGATAATAAGCCTATCTCTGTCTAATTATTATAAATATCT
The DNA here is from genome assembly GCA_903798115.1 of Danio jaintianensis. Taxonomy (NCBI): domain Eukaryota; kingdom Metazoa; phylum Chordata; class Actinopteri; order Cypriniformes; family Danionidae; genus Danio; species Danio jaintianensis. The sequence goes on along the minus strand of CAIGQV010017602.1, from coordinate 4,415,311 downwards.
GCCAATGTACAAACTTTCAATTAAATAACATTCATTTAGACTAGTGCAGTGGGAGCAATAAAGAGACGCATGTTGACCTGAATTTAATTTTTAATTAATACATAATCATGGAGAGCATCTATAAAAACAGAATGATCAACCTTTTAATAAACATTATCAACATATGCACATTAATATAATAAATATCTCATTGCAGTTATATTATTCATTGTTACATGAATTACAAGGACAACACTTTATATAGAAATATATACATACCTAAATAATGCAATTTATATTTCATGAAATATTTGTGTCAAAACACATACTGTTATTTATATACATGAAAGCAGACAAGCTGAGATGCATGTATATAATTATAGATCGACATAAAATATAGATATAAATATTCTAAATGGGAGATATTAGTGTGGCAATCATGTTGAGAGCGCATTTCATTTGTTATTTTTAATAATAGCTTTTATTAAGTGGGTCCAGCCCACAGTGGTGTTCAATCCTCTGATTGGAAAAGGCTGCTATTAGTTCTTTTTGTCTTTAATTGATTCCAATGAATCATGTACTAAGGTGTAAATGTTTGAACGAGTGAAAGTGCAGAGTGAAAGATTTTTAAACCAGCCATGTTATCAAAAGTGGCTATGCTCTTTAGGAGACCATAAGGTCATAAGGGTCCTGCCATCCATGAGGGAAAAGAAAGGGTACAGCTTTTCACGAAAGTGTCCAGTGAAAGTGTAAATGTGTGATTTGTTGTCCGCATTGTAGAAAGAGATCTGTCCCTCCTCATAATCAATGTATATTCCCACTCTCCGGGGCACCAGCTCCAGTGGCAGGGGGGTTTCAGGATTGGTGAGGGCGAAGAACTGCCGTGTGCTGCGCCACAGGACCCAATAACCACTGGATGGGTTCATCTGGAAGCGGCCGTGCCTCTTTGAGGAGGCAGTTGTCACTCCTACTCTCCAGTAACCATTATTTGCAAACTCCACTTCCCAGTAATGGCGGCCGCTCATGTAGCCTTCCCAACCCAGCACACAGGGCAAACTATCAAAGCGCTGAGGGCTGTAAGGCAGAATGGCCTCTGTTAGACCCTCCTGAATCTTCTTGTGGTCTTCAGAAACATGGAGCCAAGGGTTGTTGGTCATGGGATCAAGACTTACATCAGCTGTTTAGGAGAAAGACATGAAGGTTTTAGGATTCACATATTTTGTTAATGCTTTAGTGAAGGTTTTTTTTGTTGCGGAGTGTCATAATATATGACTTAAGCTTACCTCCTGCACTGACAATCCAGCTCCACACTGTGAAAAATAAGAGAAAATGGTCTTAGTCTTGAGTTTAGATACAAGATCTTACTGCACAATTGATTTGTTAAGAATGTTAGTGAACTATTGGGAACTGTTTAGTGAACTGATGGCTAATTGGAGTAAACTGGTATGGTCTCATTTGTAAAAGCCCAAAGTGTCTGCTCTGTTCATTAGCATATGCACACAGTCAAACACACCGCCTTTCATGGTGTATTTATTTGATAGTGAGTTGCTTAAACAATATAAAATGCATGTAGAAGCTGCGAAAAAAAAAAAAATCAGAAGGTCCAAAACATGCAAATACTCTTCTGTTGACGAAATTTGCATCTCATGCAGAATGTACAAAAACTGTAGAATACACTGGGCTTTGTATATGCACTGATGATTTTTGAAACCATCCATTCAATGTATGTGCGGTATGCACATGCACTTTATATAGTTTTTGTACTAAATTTGTCCACAAGGTATTTACACTGAACCATATCATGGTTAGAAAAAAAACATATTACTTAAGACGGCAAATACAAAAGTTTAATTTACATTTAAGATTAGAAGTTTAAGGAAATTTAAGTTTAATGTCCATGAATCCACAATTTTAAAAAAACACTCTATTTTAAATGTACAAATACAAAGACATTTATGTCACTTATAACTTTTAGATAAAAAAAATGTACAGACAGGACAAAGAGGAATCTATTCAGATGGAGTCAATCTGAAAGGCTGTGTATTTGACAGTCTGTATACTAACATTCAACAAAGTGTCTATTCACAATCACATTAAAAAAATACATGAATTGCATTGTACAAATTCATATAAAATTGCCATAATTTCTTTCTGATGATATGTTAGGTAAATACACAGCAATGCTTTTTTGAATATCTCAAATGTGCACAGAGGTTAGTGAAAAAATAGTTACCTGAATTCGGGATGTATCGTGATATGCCTTTAAAAAAGAGAGAACCAAGAAGTTACAAAGAGTTACAAATAGTCTTAATGTCACGGGTATACTCATATGTCAAGCTTTAAATATTTTAGGTCAAATTTCAGATCCTTTACCAGCTTTCCAGGTGCGCTGCTTAGCAGAAAGCCAAAGATGAGGAACCATGCCCTAAAAGAATATAAGACATTTTAGTAGAGAGTTCTTATGAGGTCCCTTGTACATCTAATACTGTATGCTAAGGTTAAAATGGCATGATACATTAACATGCTTAAAGGGGTAATTAACCCAAAAATTAAAATGTAATCAGTATTTTCTCTCCCTAGAATGGTTCCAAACCTATATTAGTTTCTTCATTCTGTTGAACACAAGAGAATATATTTTGAAGAAAGCTAAAAACCTGTAACTATCAATTTCCATTATAGGAAAAACAAATACTTTGGAAGTAAATGGTTTATTTCCAGCTTTCTTAAAAATATCTCCTTTAAAGTTCAACAGAAGATATAAACTCATAAAAGTTTGAAACAAGTGAAGGGTAAATAAATCAAAACAGATTGTTTTATTATGGGGTGAATTATCCCTTTAAATTTGTGAATTAAACAACTAAACCTCTTACCAAACATTTCCCACACTTATTTATCATATTTTTCATATAAATACAATTTTATAGGATGTTTGTTTGTCATTGGTCGTACAGTACCTAATCAATGTCTCTCAAATTCAAATGGACAAACTTATGTAACATGTTACAATATCTGGTCAATGTACAGCAAAGCAAAGATGCTTGCTTGAACTTTGCACTTTAAACAACCTAAATGTATTTTTTCATCCATAAATTTATCAGCACTATCTTGTCTCCGAAGCAGTTTAGTCAATTTCATTTTACAGCCTCACACTTTATCCCGATAAGAAAACATATTGCATATCCCATAACAGTTATGGGACAACGGTTTATTTGTAAATTACTGGTATTGTTTGTTGACTTTAATAACTCAAAATTTAAAGATGGCACAGAAGCACTTCTGATGTGACATTTACACAGACTACATGTAATGCTGCTCAAAGATCGAATGAGTACTTTACACTACAATTATTGTGATACCAGAATTATGTCTTTACACTGAATTTTGTGCAGGCACAGAGAAGCCTTGACCTGATTGTGTAACGTAAAGTGCTGAAATATTGACAGAATATGGGGCCAAGTTTACAAATGTGGCACAGAAGTGCTTCTAAAGTGATCTTTTTACACAGACAAGTGCAATTTTAAATTTAGTCCTAAAGGTGGCAATGTCTGATACACAATAATGAGGTGATGTTCCCTCAGACTTACCAGAGGTATAAAACTAAATAAATAATATCATCAGAAAAACTGTTACTACAGAGCAGGACCGGGTCACTAAAGACCCAATTATGTAATATTGATGGATGAAAAATTCATTCATTTTATTTTTTACGTAGTGATAATAGAGCAGCGCTAACTCTATTTGGTAAAGACAGTGCATTTATAGCCATCTCACCTTGCTCTCTTCTTTCAGCAGACTCCAAGTGATGAACTCCAGCAGTGGCATGAGGGAAGCCAGTCTCTTCTTCCTCAGTCCCAGCAGACGCAACATCTGCGCCAGTTCATCTCCCAGCATCCCGCAGCTCTGCGCTCAAACATAACACGGTTTCAACAATTCTGATCATCATACCCTTTAAGCCAGTAAAAAAGGTGTTTGTATTGTATTGCAAAAATTTGTATTGTATATTTAAATGTCATTTCACAAGTAGACAGTGAAGTATTTTTACTTTGCTGTATTTAATTAGATTTTTTAAGTATCTGTACTTATTAGAGTATTTTTATTTTACAAAACTTTTACTTCACTACATTCAAGAATATTGAACTTTTTTACTCCATTACTTTTCCTAAACGAAGCTGAGTTAAAAATGATTCTGAAGGGGAGAATCATCAGGGAGAGGAAAGTGTTGTTTCTTGGTGAGTTTAAACTGATCCGATCATCTTTTCTAGAGTCAACAACTTACTGATTCAAATAATCGATTCGGAGTGAGTCTCCAGTAAACGACTCACTGGTTCAAATGATGCGTTTAGAGTGAGTGTCCAGTAAACTATTCACTGCATTTACATATGGATTTGTCTGGGTTAGGTTTACTTTAGGTTTGATTTATATTTTATTTTCCCTTTTTTTCTTGTAGAATTTTTGCATTCTACATTATGTTATGTAATTCCCAATAAACATACTTAAAAAACTAACATGATCATGCATTTCTTCGCTGCTGTAGCACATAATAGATATAAAATTAGTACGTTCTTCTTAACGTTAACACTTTATTTATAGGCCTATTGTATGTTTATACTTGTCAGAGGACACATTTACACACCTTTTAATTTATTAGTTTTTGTAATATATGATATGTTATTTTTACTTAATCTATGAGTAGACAACTTTCGGTTATAAAATGTTCTTGCCAAATAAACATTCATCAATAAGTGCTTTTAATGCTAAAGTACACTAAGAAATCAAGTACTTATGTAATTTTATTCTAGTACAATTGAAAAGTAGGACTTTTACTGGAGTAATATTTTATTATATCTGCACTTGTAGGGTGTATGTGCCTGATTTCGGATACTTAGGAAGATGAGCTAATTTGAGGAAAGCAGAATAACATGAATGGACTTAGACCCATATAAAGTGTAAGTGGCAACAGATAAGACTCATCTTCTCACCTCTGACACACTCTGCATCTCTTTGGCCCATTCTGTGATCCTCTCCTGCACCGCTTCACCCTCATTTTTATCCAGCTTTGTTTTGTCATCTTCTTCCTCCAGATCAATCCTTTCCTTCAACCATGGGTGCTTTTTAGACAGCTAAAGTTCAAACAGAGCAGCTTGAGTAAGTCATTACTGCATATAACGGCCGAACTGTATAGTATATTGCACAACAGTACAGTATGATTGATCTTTTTTATGGTGGTTTCACCTTGTCTACACTTTGAAGTTCATTGGCCCACTGCAGAATGAGCTTGCGACTCTCATCAAGACTGCGTTCAGTTCTGGGGTCTGTTTTTGTTGGTCTGCTGCTTCCTTCACCAGGATCATCCTCATTCTGGAAATCGCACATTCACATATTTTACATTTACCCTATGTGGTATATGTTGTAAATATTGCACGTGGGTCAAAGAGAAATCATCTCATTTTGCTGTGTGTAGCAAATTAAATTTATGATTTTATATATAGGCTATAAAGCATATTAAATACAAGTAAATAGTTTTGTTTAATGTTTCAAATTGTGAGAATAATTGGTGAAGTAATGTTCCGTTGTCATTCAGTGTCATATATATTTATGTAAAAATTAATAAAAACATACTTTTTTAACTGTACCAATCAAGTTATTTGAAATAATAATTATACTACATCTTATTATACTGTTAAATGATTGAAATCTACTTTTAAGCAAACAGGAAAAAATCTATTATTACTGACATTTAAGAGTGTATGGTTATTTCTCCTATTTTACATTTAAAACCCGTAATAATTTAATAATTGCTAAATGTAATCTTCAACAAATGTTTAGATTAATAAAAATATATATAGCATATATTATAATGTAGGAATGCCTATTCACATGTAGCACTTACAGCAATTTATTTATAAAGTTATTTTATTAGTTTATTTTGTATTTTGAAGAGGCTATATCGAGACAAAATAATGTTTTAATGTCATCCATTTATTTATTTATTTTTTGACTTTTTTATTTGTGAATCAATTATTTTTAAAATAATCATCCATTGAAGCTTTTTCAAAAAGCAGTATTAATATAGACCCTTTTTATACCATACTGGCAAAATACTACAGTAATCATGAAATAAAGAAAATATGTAGTATTAGAATGTAAAATTAAAATGAATTTTATATATTTTTTTACAAATGTCTCATATGTATTTAAAACCCAATAAGAGATGTGAAAATGTGACAACTTAAAAAATGTAAAATGATCTCAAAATCATTATTGGTGATTTTATTCTTTGATTCATTTGATAAGAAATAATTCGTAACCTCTAGATCACACCTGTTGCTTGTTGCATAATATGCTTAGACTTAAATAGACTAAAAAAAGTTATTATTATTATTTTTTTCTTTTTCTTTCAAGACTAGCCATACATTTAAAAGAGAGATACATAAAGGTTGATTGCTCTAATTAGAATTTGAAATCCAGTTCATCAGACTAGATCTTAAAACAGTTCTTAACATGGTGGCTGTATTTATGCAACTGGCCCGGTGTGATGAGACAGATGCAGAATTACTAGGTTATTGATATAAGTGTTATCAGTGAACCTGGCTCATATAAACTAATCAACTGGCACCATACACCTTTCACATGGCAACGCTTATCGTATGATATCAGCTATAAAAACTGAGTTTGCACGCAAAGAGAGGTCTGCCAAACAATTATTACTTGGGCTGATAAAAAAATCTTCATGCACTAAAGTGAAACTTGGGTTTCTAACACAGTACAAGCCAGCATTTTCCAGAAAATCGAAGTGCCATCATAGTGTAATGCTGTTATCTTATAGTTATGAGGTAGTGTTTTACATTTGATTTGGAATGTATATATATAAAATTACTTAGCAACTTAATTTTACAGTGTCCTGTTAAATGTATATTCATAAAATGAAATGAATAATTACAAGCAACCACTAGAATTAACTATTAATTAAATTATGAAAAAATATTTCTCCATTTTCTCCATCTATTTTAATATACAATTACTAGAAATAAAATTCATTTATTCATATTATCATTAAATAATATTAATAAAAACAACTTTTATTTTTTTATAATGCATTCATGTTAACTAACATTGATAAATTGTGTTATCAATAGAAAAGTAATGTAAAATAGTATTACTTTAATTATTTGCTATTTGTGTACCACTTTACAATTAATGCATTAAATAACATTAACAAATAATGAACAATTTGTTACTGTGTGAATAAGTAATCCTAGCTAATAAACACAGTTGTTCATTGTTAGTTAGTTTGTTGTTATATTAAATAATAATTACCAATATATTATTAAAATAAAAAAAGGTTACTTATTAATGGCGATATTACCAAAGACTACAGAATACACTTAAAGGAACTTTTGACATTACCTTGGATTAGCTAATAAATGCATCAGAAGTATTTTTCAAGAAACGTAAACTTAAGTTTTTCTTGTCGATATTTCCTTTTGTAAACATTTACATAAAAAATATTAATTCATTTGTTGTTACTGTTAACAACTAATATATATATATATATATATATA
>CAIGQV010017602.1:4332622-4407370 GCA_903798115.1 Danio jaintianensis | reverse complement strand
ATATAATTTATTATTATTATTATTATTATTATTATTTTATTTTTAATTTTTTTTAAATAATCGCTGGCCTACCTTGCAGACTTGTGCCACCTGTTGTTTCCAGCGGTTGATGAACTGAATGCACTCGTCCAAGCTGCGGAGGTCCTTCAGGCCCTGCTGACGCTGCCTTTGCTGGAAACAAACACAATATTTTCACCGGTTATTGTGGTCCTATCTCAATATTTACACACCACAGCATTGGCAGAGTTCTTCAGCGTTACCTGTGAGCGGGTGGAAAAGCCGCTGTTACCCTTGTAGGGGATCGTGGGCGCGGAGCTGTGCACCTGAACCTCTTCGTCCGGCAAAACCCAACGCACCGCGCCGATAGAGTTACTCTGCTGCCCCTGGTTGGAGATCTGAGGCACTTCTGCAGGACACAACAGGATCACAGTGGATTCTGGGTTATTCATTAGACTGTAGCCTATTTGACATCATCTGAGGATGCTTTAGCAAACTAAACCTTACACAGCACTTTACTGTTACTGTAAATGAATACTAAGGTAGACCAGGACACAACATAGGGAACATGTATAGGAATCATACTTAGAGTGTTGTCCTTCAGGATGCTCTTGTAGGGCTTCGTCTGTTCTCCTATAAGAGGGACATTTTTCATTAAAACAATCTTTTTAGAGTTACACCAAGTTAAATATGAACATCTTCAGTGAAAGTTAATTATAAATTATATTATCATTACTTGTATGTGAACTAAAAATACCATAATGTATATTCTTTTAAAAATACTATTATAACAATGCTAACTATTATTCCGGTAACACAGACGATATCATGGGTTTAATTTGACTTAAATACTGGTTGTAATAAACATCATAATTCTTGTATTTAAACAGTTAACAACACAACAACAGTAATAATTTATATTACTTTTATATAATATAAATATAAAATATAATAATATATATATATATATATATCCCGTACAAATTTGCTTTGATAATATTGTTAGTATTATCAAATTTTGATATTCTGAAAATAAATACATCAAAATACAATAAATAATAATATTCCTATTGCCCAAATAAGATCAACTTGACTGCAAAGTTGGCTGTAAAAATAATCACTCCTATCAAAGAAATAATAATAATAAATCATAACAATACATCATAATAATACGTCATAAAATATTGCTATACAATTTTATTAATTTAAATATTATAATTTATTTACATTATTATGGAATGCTAGAAAAGATCAAACTTCATTAAAATGTAAATATAATAAAATATTTATTTTCTAAAATATTAAATACAATAATAATAATATTATTTTTATTTCTCCTTTCATGCATTTCCAGCATAAATCTCTGCATGTGAATCCTTTGTGGCTTACCCATGGTGAGGTGTTGGGGAGCAGGTGAACGCAGCTCAAGGTGTCTGTTGAAACTGAATGCTGGCGCTCTCTCAGCCCGTGTTCTACCTCATAGCCTGCATACTCTGAACTTTGGACCTCAGTTATTACAGTCATGACGATGTGAGGTGGAGGCTGAGAAAAGCTACGTGATGAGATATGGTCTTTTCCAGCAATGATTCAGACAGTAGTCAAAATGGCATGATGCCAGGAATCAGGCAATTAATACTGTCAGATATCATGCCACATGTGCATTTACTGATTCATTGAACACTCAGTGATATTGTCTGGAGTACAATGTCAGATTCTAGTATTCGCCCAACCTTTTATATACAAATACTTCAAATTTGCGAGCATCCATTCTCTGCATGTTTTTATAGCCATCAGGTATAAAATATGGATGGTTGTATGACTGTAAAAAGGTTATGTAACTATCAAAAAAGTTAAGCTGTGAAGGATTATAAAAGCATGATTATAAATTCTAGTGAACTGAAACGGTTGCTCATCACAAAAAAAACTAAAGCGTTTCCTTGGACTTATTTGAAATAATTTGCTTATGACACGTTGTGTTAATCACTGGTTTGACCTTTTTGGGGACAGTGATGATTACTTACATTGCCAAAGCAACAGTTGTTGGCATGAACTTTATCCCAGTAACATAATGCTGCTTCACACCCTGAAACTCCATAGGGATGAAAGAGAAAGAGCAGGAATCTATATTTAATATTCAAGCTTGTATTAAATCTTTTAATATTTCCTTATAGTCTCCTGGCACCCAGCAGAATGTAGTTTTACATGTTGACCTGAAATTATGTCATTATAAAAGAAAACATAAAAAACTTTATTGTCCAATTAAAACAGAATTTTAATTGGTTTAGCAAACCACAAACTTAAGTGAAAGTTCTTGTTTTAACTACAGTGGAGATTAAAATTAGAGAACGATTTATAAACACTTAATTTTTTCAGAAATAATGTACTCTTCATTCAAACTTTTAAGTCTATACCATGCTATTAGAACAGTGTTTTACAAAATAACCAAGGCACTTCAACAAAAAGCCTTTATTTTGTGAAAAACAATGATCAGAATTAGAAAAGAAGAAATGATGTAAAATGTCTAATATACTATTCACCTCTATCTGGTTTGATTCCTTATTTACCCATGCATTTATGCCCATTGTTTTTTTCATTTGCTTTTGCATATCAAGCAGTTGCTTTTTTACTTTTTTTTTTTTTGCAAATCTGCTGCAACTATGGGTGGGCGGATCGATCCTAAAGTACCAATATTTCTGAATACTGGCAATGTATCAAAAGGATCGATCCTTTATATGTTTTATTTTTCCTAATGAATGGTACCTGATTTTAGAATATCTTAATAATAGTGTCAGTGTTTGCTCCATAGACTGTTAAAAAATAGTTTGCTCACAGCCGCACACTTTCAAAACACAATGCACAGCACACACACAAAGCAACAAGGTTTTAAACTCGAGTGCGGGGTTTCGGTCATCATGACTGACCGAAAAAGATGCATAATCTGGAGTCGTGTGACACTTGTCACAAAACAGTACGCCACTGATCAGTCAAAGAAAAACAGAATCAAAAGGAGAGTCAAAAGTCATTCGTTTCAATAAATAAAAACGTTAAAGAGAAGAATTTTTTTTTTTTATTAAACAAGGTTTGTGTTATTTTTTTGATATATATGGTGTTATATATCCATTTTTTGTGTAATTAATAATGTTCTCTAAATTTAATCAATGTAAAAAGGAATTATGTCTATTGTATTTCATTTATGAATAATACTGATGGTGATAATAAAAACATTATAAAATCACTATAAAATATTTAATTGAAGTATCAATATCAATATTGATGAAACTTCTCTTGAAATACTTGCTATCGGATCAGAAAGAAAATAACTGGTATTGCCATCCCTAGCTACAACTGAGACCCTCAGATCATCTTTTCTTGCCTACGTGTTGACAATTTTCATTTAAAATAAAATAAAAGCATAATTATTAATAGTTATGGTGTGATGCCGTAATTTGAATTGCAACTACGTAAAATCCTCTTCCTACCATTCCAATTCAATGTCCACAAACTATAGGAATTCATGTTAATTCCTTTAACTGAAAGTGAATGTATAGCTGCAGATTTGCTTGTCACGCCCAAAGTATCACACTCTAATCACACACAGCAAACTTCAGCTCCAAGAAAAAAAGTAGGTGAACATTTTCCTAAACCATGTGATAACTATGTTCTTCCTCCCCCAATCCAAAGTTAGAAATAAACAAATGGATCAAGCTTTTCAGATCTCAATCAAATATTTCAAAATTCTCATTGGAGAAAAGGCTACACTTTAAAAAAATACTGGGTTGTCATAACCCAATGTTGGGTCAAATAATGACACACCCAATGTTGGGTTCATTTTTTTTTTCTTTTCAAATTTCCCATTTTTAATGAATTTTTGCATTTTAACCCAACAAATTGGTTTTGTCCATGTTTGACCCAATGTTGCGTAATGATAACCCAGCATTTATGTAGAGTATATGTGTTTATCTGCTTAAATCCTAAGTTGTTAAGCTGTTAATCCTTGCAAGAGTTGATATGAGTTAATGTAAACCATAGTAACATGCCCTGAATGCTAATGACCCTTAACGGCAGTTATATAATTTTGCTGTCATCTTATCTGCCATAAAGGGAATTCCAGCCCATTAGCATGACTTCACACCTGAGAAACGATTTTCTTTTGCTGTTGTTGCATTTGCATTTTTATTGCCATGCTGCAGTTACATACACAAAATGAGTACAAAAAGGAGAAAAAAGCACAAGTCATTTCACAGGGATTGTGAAATAATAAATTGGCTTGGAAAATGGTTATAAACATTATTCTGTTTTTAGGTAGAAATGGCATCTACTCGGTTTGCGTTTATCAAGGCTGCAACATAACAGTAGAATTGACCTTCCCAATCAAAAAAGAAGAAACTATTAATAAAAGCTCTTTAAAATAGGCATTGACCAATATAAACACCCTCTAAAAGCCATACAAATGTGGTACCAAACAAATAGTAAAGCCTCATATCCATTATTACTGCAAACCTCCATGAATGATTCTTTTTTTACAACTGTACATTTGTTTATTACGCAATATCTTAATGGCCTTATTGAAGTAAATTACAGTTTTTGGGTTTTTTTTGACAACTGGTTGAGTGCAGTTTATTATCTGATCATGCAGTGAAAGGAGGTTTAATTCCAGCTTTGGAAAAACTGTTTAAAGATAACAGTTTCTCTGCCCTGTGGTAAAATCTCCACCTGGAAGACAGAAAAAACAGATATTTTTAGAGTGTCTAGCATCTATTCATGAGGGGTCCTGTAATATATATATATATATTTTTTTCAATACTTTTGATTAAATGTCTTAAATAATAAGTCCAAACAAATTAATTTGTAAGACATCACTGTATCATAAGAAGTTACTATACTGAAAAACAACCCCATCAACTATTCATAAACTATTCAATCATGAATAGCCTGTAAATTACAATCAGCACACTGTAAAAAAAAATACTGGATTTCACACAATTCCTTCATGTTGTCCCAACACAAATCGATTAAGTTAACTTAATTGTTTTTACAAATTAAAGTGGATTGAACATACAACAATATAGTAATATAGTTTAAATAAGTCGTTTAAACAAGCAGCAAAAATCATTTTTTGAGAGTATATTAATAGCAAATTAGATTTTTGTATGAACTCCATGTCAATTGCAGCACCAAATAGAATAGAAATATGTTACAGCATCAGCTCAACCAATGGCATCTGCTTAAAGGCAGGACTTATTATGAGGGCAATACATTTCCAGGCATGTAGGGCTCATACACACACACACACACACACACACACACGCACACACACGCACGCACACATGCGCACACACACACACACACACACACAAACACACACACACACACACACACACACACACACACACGCACACACAAGCACATGCACACACGCACACACAAAGAATATTTGCACAAACACAGACCTGTGTTTTCATCTTAGGGTAATTCATTTGCTGGATGAAGTCATCTGCCATTTTTAGAGCAACCCTCTTCTCTTCTGCGTTGGCTCCACTTCCTGAGAATCGCAGAAAATAGTACTGTGTAAAATATATGTATGCATGCACACTACCATTTCTTTGATCAGAGTACAATAAAATCTGTAATATTGTAAAAAACTATACAATGTACTAACTGTTATTCATTCATTTTCTTTTCGGCTTAGTCCCTTTATTAATCTGGGGTCGCCACAGCGGAATGAACAGCCATCTTATCTAGCATATGTTTTACGCAGCGGATGCCCTTCCAGCTGCAACCCATCACTGGGAAACACCCATACACTCCCATTCACACATACACTATGGACAATTTAGCCTACCCAATTCACCTGTACCGCATGTCTTTGAACTTGTGGGGGAAACCGGAGCACCCGGAGGAAACCCACGCAAACACAGGGAGAACATGCAAACTCTGCAGAGAAATGCCAACTGACCCAGCCGAGGCTTGAACCAGCGACCTTCTTGCTGTGAGGCGACAGCGCTACCCACTGCGCCACCGTGCCGCCTACTAACTGTTATATAAACATTAAAAAACATTATATAAATGTTTTTTTTTTGTTTTTTTTAAAGAATTATACTCCAGTCTTTGGTGTCACAGGATCCTTCAGAAATCATTCTAATAAGCTGATCAAGGAATCTTTGAGAAATTGTTAATGTTAAAAATGTTTAAAACACACTAGTAGCATGCTAATTCAGGCTAGCATAGTGTAAAAGATGCTAGCAACCTACTAAAATATATTAGCTGTGTGCTAACATGTTTATTCATATTAGTAACATGTTAAATCATGCTAGCAGTGTTTTAAAGATTATAAAAATATACTAAATCTTTCCATATTTACAAACAAACAGTAGTTTTCAAAACCAGGCAAAGCTTGTTCAAGCCAACATAAAGTTTGTCTCAACAAACTTTACTATCTGGTTGTTATTATCACTGTTTAAAACAAATGTACTGCTTAATATTTTTGTTTTCTAATATTATAATTGCCTTTAGTATTGTTTAATGCATCCTTCATGAATGCAAGTATTGTCTTTTTTATGTCCCCTATTTTGACATACACCATTTTTCTTACCTTTCCAAACAAAGATTTTTCCGTTGGCCCCATTGTCCAGGATAAAGCAGTCATCACGCACCAGCAAGTCCTTGGCAAATGGACTTTTCTCTGACACCTTGGTCAACTTCATTGACCCTGTTGCATCTGAAACCTATTAAAATTGACCATTTCTTTAGATTGAATGCAGATAAAATGTGGAAGGACAAGCTGTGTTTGTTGGAGTTTTTAGGAATTCTGGAAACATCAAATAAATTATGGATATGATTTCTGATTCAATGGATTAATCTACATCTAGTTTAATCATCAAAGTCTAAGACTCAACGGAGTTATGGTACCTTGTAAAGGGAGGCTGAATTTGATGCATCTGCTTTGCTGTCCTCCTCTGGAGTGCTTTCTTTCAGCTCTGGCACTGGACCAAGAACCTGTTCAATACAACAAAAGATAGAGAAGATGAGAGCAGTGCTCATCTAAACCCATTCCTGGCAGCAATGTAGTGGAAATAGTAAGTAATCAGATGTAAGCTGAAACTGTACAAATCCGTATTACTTTTCAAAGTGAATAAAAGGAAGTATTTATAATTAGTGTTTTTAGCTGACCTACTGGTCTGACCTGGAAAACTGACAATTTAAATTAAATTAAACATTCTATATGACAATTAAAATCTATATGATGAATCAATTTTAATGTAGCATAGTACCAACTTCTACAAGTCTGTACTGAAACTTATAAAAATGTGATGACAACAGCATTTCCTGAGGAAGACTTGAACGGAAAGAGAACTTAAAGTGGTGCAGTGACCCATAAGAGATTAAGTGCATCACAGGCCAGCTAATAGATTTTTTGGGGTAAACCTCAAGACGTGCTTCAGCAACTGATAGTAGAGGCTATGTCCTTGTTTGTGCCTGTATGTTTGGTTGGAGGTTTCAGATAACAAATCCACTAGAGGGCGCTGTCAACTTTTTTGTGAATCTGAAATACATTACTTAGGATATGTTCTGTTGTACGTTTTAGATACATGTACTTCTTATACATATCCAAGAAAACTATGCTTCACCAGACTCAAACCTTAATATGAAAAGGAACAAAAGTTGTTGCCGTCATACTGCCCCGTAGCATTCACTTTACCTAGAAACTGCAGTCAAAATGTATGCAAGTATGTTTTTGCAGTTCACAAAAATGTAGGCTGAAGCACGCATTTCCAATGAGACTGTGTTGGAAATGCTAGATGAATCTTGGGATGAGTACAACCGGATGGATCACATTGGTGCCGTGACCCGGATGAGGGTGGGTTTTATGGCTGAGTGTAATGGAGACCAGCTAGAAAGAGTTGTACAGGTAAACTTCACTCCCTTGGCCTCAAAAGGAGTACCAGTGACTAAAGCTAGAGATTGTGGTCTTTAGCATGCTTGTTAGTGCACCCACATTCTGTTAAAATCCCACTTAGTAGTGGGCGGTAGAACCAGAGGTTAAAGTGGTGCCATGACCCGGATGGAAATAACAGAGATGTGATATTTCAGCATGGAAATAAAGGTTAGAGTCATTAGACACTGTTGTATCCATAACTGTTTTACAAGGTGGAAATAATACAAATCATTTAATAAATATTTGAACTGAAGTAAGCAAATGTGTGTAAATCAGACAAATGAGATCTTACAAACATATGAATCAGCCACTAAATCAACACTACAAAAAATAGTTATGAAATGCCACAAGTGTTTCAACCACACCATGAGTTAGCTCTGTTTGTTGTTTCCTCTTGATACCTTAACGAACACATGAACATGGAAACTGTGACGCGTGATATCAAAAGAATGTACCAACAGGAAGCTAGAAAAGGAGAAAGAGAAGCTAGAGAAAGTTGAACACTTGTTACCTTCAGCATTTCCTGTGTCTCCTCTCCCTCATTGACATTGGTGATCTGAGCTTTGCCGTGTCTGTCTGTATCTCTGATAAGAGAGGCGATCTCTCTCACCTTCTGCTTCTCGAAGATGTTCGCCTGAGATCCAATCCATGACACAATCGTCTGGAGAATAAAAAAAAAAATTTGGTTATTTGTTTTGACATGCTCCACTTTTTGATTTTTTATTGTATGATGTAAAGCAGTTATTTAAGGCCTGTAGGTGTAGGAAATGGTATTTATTCCTATAAAAATGAATATTGAAAGAAAGAAACAAACACACACAGACCTCGCCCAGATCAAGTATGAAGCAGTCGCCTTTGTTAAAGCTCTGCCAGCTCAAATCCACTTCCTTTGCTCTGATGTTGCGTTTCCCTTTGATTTGGTATAACCTCTGAACGGGTCCAGATCCAGACTGCGCTCTTCTGAAGCCAGACTCCACTCCTCCTTCCTGCACAAACAGAAGGGCGTAATGAACACTCTTTAAATGAATTAAAGGGATAGTTCACCAAAAACCGAAAATTCTCTCACCATTTACTCACCCTTGACTTGTTCCAAACTTGTTTCACTTTCTTTCTGCTATTGAACACAGAAGCTGGTATTTTGAAGAAAGTTTGAAACCTGTAACCATTGAATTCCATAGTATTTGTTTTTCTTACTATGGATATAGATGGTTACATGTTTTCAGCTTTCTTCAAAATATCTTCTTTTGTGTTCAACAGGAGAAAGAAACTCATAAAGGTTTAGAACCACTTGAGGGTCAGCAAGCAATGTCTGAATTATTTTTTTTGCTTAAGGAGTTATTACTTTAATTATGCAAACAAGTGTTACTGTAATTATAATTACATTTACACTGTAGATTAACAGACGGATATATTTTTTTTATATATTTATAAAGAAATGCAGTAAATGAGTTCAAAAATCACCCTAATATGACGATTTGCTGCTCAAGAAATATTTCTTAATATAATAATTGATTTTGTTTTTAAATGCTGGTTAAAGTTTTTGTGGAAACCATGATACACTTTTACTAGACAGTAAAGATAAAAACAATACTGTAATTAAGCAAGATTATTTTGAAATTGGTTGATAAACATTCATTTGTTCATTTTCCTTCGGCTTAGTCTCAGATTTTTCAGGGGTTGCCACAGCGGAATGAACCGCCAACTACTCTGGCATATGTTTTACGCAGCGGATGCCCTTCCAACTGCAACCCAGTACTGGGAAACACCCATACACTCGCACATTCACCCACACACTCATGCCAATTTAGTTAATCTCATACTGCATGTTTTTGGACTGTCGGGGAAACCGGAGCACCCGGAGGAAACCCACGAGAACATGGGGAAAACATGTAAACTCCACAAATAAATGCAGACTGGCCCAGCCAGGATTCGAACCAGCGACCTTCTTCCTGTGAGGCGACAATGCATCACTGAGCCACCGTGCCGCCCGTTGATAAACATTTATTTATTTCGATTTCTATTATAAATGCTGTTCTTATTAACTTTTTATTGACCAAAGAATAAATGACTGTACCTTCTCACCTTATAACTGACTCCTCGAGGGAAGAGTTTCATGAATTCTGGAGACTCGTACCCTTGAACCTGCCTGTGCTGGACTGGTTCTCCATCCAGGAAATTATCCAGCTGTGTGGCCAACATGGCACAAGCTACCTGCTCGTCACGGGATGATTTCTC
This sequence comes from Danio jaintianensis, assembly GCA_903798115.1. Classification (NCBI taxonomy): domain Eukaryota; kingdom Metazoa; phylum Chordata; class Actinopteri; order Cypriniformes; family Danionidae; genus Danio; species Danio jaintianensis. Next base: position 4,397,202 of record CAIGQV010017602.1, on the reverse strand, counting down.
TCCTGAAAGATTAATTTTAGAATTATTTTTGTAGGGGGTTTTTAAACCTTTATTTTATATGACAGTGTAGCGAGGAGACAGGAATGAATGGGGAGCAGAGAGAGGGGAAGGATTAGCTAAGGATCATTATTTCAGGATCATTATTCCAGTCTTCAGTGTCACATGACCCATCAGAAATCATTTTAATATGACAATCTGCTGTTCAAAAACATTAATTATTATTACTGAAGAATTGGGTATCTGGATGATGACCACTCTAGGACTGGCAAATATCCTTTCTGTGATATGATTATTAAATAAGTTGAACTTGTCAGAATCAGAATCAGAATCAGAAAGAGCTTTATTGCCAGGTATGTTCACACATACGAGGAATTTGTTTTCGTGACAGAGCTTCTACAGTGCAACAAAATTACAGAGACAGGACAAAAAACAGATAATAAATATATTTAAAAAATGAAAGTTGTAGTGAATGCAAATATACAAATTGACAAGTGTATGTACAGGAATATTACTATATACAACAGCAGCTGTTATGTGCAAATTAGCATGTAAAATATGTTGTTAAATAAGTGTTTGTGTATAAAAAGTGTATAGCAGTAGTGATGTTTGTTCCATAATTACTATCATCAAGTGTTCATGAGATGGATTGCCTGAGGGAAGAAACTGTTTCTGTGTCGGGCTGTTCTGGTACACAGTGCTCTGTAGCGTCGACCAGAAGGTAAAAGTTCAAAGAGGCAGTGTGCTGGGTGTGAGGGGTCCAGAGTGATTTTGGCAGCCCTTCTGCTTGCTCTGGATAAGTACAGTTCTTGGAGAGTAGGGAGGATTGTACCAGTGATTCGCTCAGCAGTCCGAACTATTCGACGTAGTCTTCGGAGGTCGGATTTGGTAGCTGAGCTAAACCAGACAGTTATTGAAGTGCAGAGGACTGATTCAATGATGGAAGTGTAGAACTGTTTCAGCAGCTCCTTTGGAAGGTTGAACTTCCTCAGCTGACGAAGGAAGTACAACCTCTGTTGAGCTTTTTTGACAATGGAGTCAATGTGAGTGTCCCACTTCAGATCCTGAGAGATGGTGGTGCCCAAGAACCTGAATGACTCCACTGCTGCCACAATGCTGTCCATGATGCTCAGTGGGGGGAGAGCAGGGGGGTTTCTCCTGAAGTCCACTATCATCTCCACTGTTTTGAGCGTGTTCAGCTCCAGGTTGTTGTGACTGCACCAGACAGCCAGCTCCTTAACCTCCTGTCTGTAAGCAGACTCGTCACCGTCCTGAATGAGGCCGATAAGTGTGGTGTCGTCTGCAAACTTCAAGATTGTGACAGAGGCGTCCTTTGAGGTGCAGTCATTTGTGTACAGTGAGAAGAGCAGAGGGGAGAGGACACACCCCTGGGGGGCGCCAGTGCTGATTGTGCGGGTACTGGATGAGAATTTTCCCAGCTTCACCAGCTGCTGCCTGTCCGTTAGGAAGCTGTTGATCCACTGACAGACAGAGTTGGGCACGGAGAGCTGAGTTAATTTGGGCAGGAGAAGTTTTGGGATGATAGTGTTGAAAGCCGAGCTGAAGTCAACAAACAAGATCCTCACATAGGTCCCTGGTCTGTCTAGGTGTTGCAGAACATAATGCAGTCCCATATTGACTGCATCATCCACAGACCTGTTTGCTCTGTAGGCAAACTGAAGAGAGTCCAGTGAGGGTTCAGTGATGTCCTTCAGGTGGGCCAGCACCAGTTTTTCAAAAGACTTCATGACCACAGATGTTAGCGCCACCGGTCTGTAGTCATTAAGTCCTGTAAGTTTGGGTTTCTTTGGGATGGGGATGATGGTGGAGCGTTTAAAGCAGGAGGGCACTTCACACAGCTCCAGTGATCTGTTGAAGATCAGGGTGAAGATGGGGGCCAGTTGGTCAGCACAGGATTTTAGACAGGCTGGTGTTACAAAATCTGGGCCTGGTGCTTTTTTCCTCTTCTGTTTTTGGAAGACCTGGCGCACATCATCTTCACTGAACTGAAGTGTTGGGGAGACGGGGTGTGGTGGAGGTGTTGATGGTGGTGTGAAGAGCAGTTCAGAGTGGGTGTGGGGTGTTTTCTCAAACCTGCAGTAAAACTCATTCAGGTCGTTTGCAAGTCGTTCGTTGTCTACAGTGCTGGGGGATGGTTTCTTGTAGTTTGTGATATTTTTCAAACTTTTCCACACGGATGCTGAGTCGCTGGAAGAGAACTGACTCCTTAGTTTCTCAGAATAGTTCCTTTTTGCCACTCTGATCTCCTTTTCCAGTGTGTATTTGGCCTGCTTATACAAGGCCCTCTCCCCATTCCTGTAAGCAACCTCCTTGGCCTGACGCAGCTGTCTGAGTTTTACAGTGAACCACGGTTTGTCATTGTTGTATGTGAGTTGAGTCCTGGTAGGAATGCACATGTCTTCACAGAAACTGATATAAGATGTTACAGTTTCTGTAAGCTCATCTAGATCGTTTGCAGCAGCTTCAAAAACACTCCAGTCAGTGAGGTCGAAACAGGCTTGTAGATCACGCTCTGTTTCGGTAGTCCATCTTTTCACAGATCTTAATACAGGTTTGGCTGTTTTCAGTTTCTGCCTGTAGGTTGGTATAAGATGAATCAAACAGTGGTCAGAGTGCCCCAAAGCTGCTCGTTGGACAGAGCGGTATGCATCCTTTATTGTGGTATAGCAGTGATCCAATATGTTACTGTCTCTTGTGGGACATGTAACATGCTGTCTATATTTTGGCAGTTCGCGGGATAGTTTTGCTTTGTTAAAATCCCCGAGAATTATTAAAACAGAGTCCGGGTGTAGTTGCTCGATTTCCGTGATTTGATCGGCTAGTTTCTGTATCGCCAGGCCCGCGTGCGCGTGCGGAGGAATGTAAACACTGACGAGAATGAACGAGCAGAACTCACGCGGCGAGTAGAAAGGCTTACAGTTAATAAACAGTGCTTCTAGGTCGGGACAGCACATCTTCTTTAAAACTGTTACATCTGTACACCACCTTTCATTGATGTAAAAGCATGTCCCACCACCGCGCGATTTCCGCGTTGATTCTCTGTCGCGATCCGCTCTGAACAGCTGATAGCCCGGTAGATGAAGCGCGTTGTCCGGTATGGCGTCGTTCAGCCAGGTTTCCGTGAAACACAGAGCAGCAGAATGCAAAAAATCCCTGTTTGTCTGAGAGAGCAGAATGAGTTCGTCTATTTTGTTGGGTAGAGAGCGGAGATTCGCCAGATGGATGCTAGGCAACGCAGTTCGAAACCCGCGCTGTCTGAGTTTCACAAGCGCGCCTGCTCGCTTCCCTCGTCTGCGCGCCCGACAGCGTTTGAGCAGCACCGCGGCTCCGCCGACAACAATGTCCAACAAAACATCACGTAAATCCAAGTCTGGAAAAACATTTGGTGGTGTATGTGTCCGAATGTCCAACAATTCGTCTCTGGTGAAACTAATTGTAGGAATGTGACTCAAGACGGGACAAACTAACAAAAACATAAAAACAACAGCAGAGCTCAACACGGAGGCGGCCATCTTCGTCGTTAAAAGGCTTAGATTATATAATGACATTAGTGTCATCTCTCATTAGAGTAAAACTGGAATGATACAGGTGTCGATGCTTTTCCTGTAAGCCATGTTATTTGTTTCCTCGGGATCTTCAGGCCCATTCAATAGATCACTGATACCTCTCATGTGGAACTGGACGTTTGATGCTACTTGAACAGCTACAATTCACTAAATGTGAATTTTACTGCGTGTTATAGAATGAATTATTTTAAGATTTAATTGAATAAGAGAGACTTTCTATGTATTAGTTAGCTGCCAGTAGAATGATGTTTATTACCATTCTGATAATATGCCTGCTAGAGAGCAATATATCCTTGAAGTAGATAAGCATTCTTTGTGTTTGTGTGTGTTCTTCATTGGAGACAAGAAGACTGGAGCTGAATTTCACCCCTGGTCATCCTGACCACATGCATATCCTCCTGTTTGCTTGTCGCCTACGTAATCATTGGAGATTTTGTTCTGAATTGTATGCACACTTGGAGATTTTCTTAGTTTATCTTTGTTTTAACCAATAAAGTTGTATGACGCTCGATTATTATCTATTATTGACTGTATGACGCAGTTAATGACGTTATGTTAGAGTATAAATGTGTGATCTGAGATTATAAGCAAAGCGGCCTGCGAACTCTGTGAGAGTGTTGACACAGTCTTCTAAGTTTAAAACTGCAAACTATCTTCAGTAAACATTCTTTGATTAATTGAATCTCTGACTCCAGGTCTTCTTCATCTTACACACTGGTCATTTTGGGTTTAAACTGTTTTCCCTAACATTATTCATTCATTCATTCATTTTCTTTTCAGCTTAGTCCCTTTATTAATCTGGGGTCGCCACAGCGGAATAAACTGCTTCCAGCATATGCTTTACACAGCGGATGCCCTTCCAGCCGCAACCCATCACTGGGAAACACCCATAGACTCTCCCATTCACACACATACACTACGGACAATTTAGCCTACCCAATTTACCTATACCGCATGTCTTTGGGCTTGTGTGGGAAACCGGAGCACCCGGAGGAAACCCACGCCAACACTGGGAGAACATGCAAACTCCACACAGAAATGCCAACTGACCCAGCCGAGGCTCGAACCAGCGACCTTCTTGCTGTGAGGCGACAGTGCCCCTAACATTATTATTATTTATTGTTATTTTTTTATTATCAGTCTTGAAAACCATTGGGCTGCTTCCTATTTTGGTGAAAACTGTTATACAGTACAATTCGAAAGTACCATTAAAATAGTATTTTCTTTTATTCATTAAGGATGCACTATATATGGTGAAAGATGAAATTAAAGTAATTTCTGATGTTAAAAAAAAAGGTTTTAATGATGAACTTTCTTTTCATCAAAGAATATATAAGTAAAAAAAATTAAGTAAAATTTATCACTTTCCACAAAATTATGAAGCAGGACAACATGTTTATAATTATAAGACTGATTACAAATAGTAATAACAATAGCTGGAGTAATGCTAAAAATAAAATCAGCTTTGAGTCACATGTGTAAGTTAAAAGTTAATAATATTTCACAATTTTACTGTTCTTGTGCTCAAACTAATGCAGCTTTGGTGAGCAAAATTGGCTAATCCACAAAATGTTTACCGGTGGTACACTTTCACTTACATACCCATAAAAAGTAAAAAAGGCTGTGTGTGTTAACACTCATGCCATTTTGCAACGCTACCTACTCAACCACTTCCTCTGCCTGCAGACACTGAGCTGCTGTTTTCTGCCCTGGAAAAGCAAACACAGAGCTGTTTTGCCAAAACGCAAAGCAGCTTATGATAGAATTATGCAATTGTTCACATTTTATTTGAGTTATTTTGGCTTATAACCATTATGGCAGAGGGATAACCAAGATCAAGTGATTCTATTGTGCAATGATGATCTTGTTGAGTCTTGTGCAAGCACCACCCTTTCTTTTACACAGCTTTCATTAGGTAATGTATATGGCTTATGATGTATTAGATTGAATTTTTAAAATAGTTTTTTATATTATGCATTAAAAAGGCTTATATTTTATATTGTATTGTATATACACACACATACGATACTTATATACATACATACAGCGGGTAAAATAAGTATTGAACATGTCATTATTTTTCCTGGTAAATATAATTCTAAAGGTGCTGTTGACATGAAATTGACCCAGATTTTGGTAAAAATGCAAACATACGAATAATACAAAACAAAACAAATTTATGTGTTATATGTAATGACAATAGAATGACACCAGGAGAAAGTACTGAACTACTAAAATGTATTTAATAATTAGTATAAAAGGCTTTTTTTGTAATGACAGCTTCAAGATGCCTCTTATATGTAGAATGGGGTCACATGCATTGCTCAAGTGTGATTTTTTTCAACAGAGTCTAAAAATCTTGACTGTTCTGTCGGTCTCATCTATGAAAACTGATCTTTAATTCTTATTTTCTATTGGATTCAGGTCAGGTGACTGTCTGGGCCATTCTAGCTGCTTGATTTTTTTCTGAAAGCAAGGAGTGTTTTCTTGGCTGTGTTTGGGGGCATTGTGTTGCTGTAATGTCCACCCTGGTTTCATCTTCATCCTCCTGGTAATGTAGATGTTGGACTGAAGCAGCTAATATTTATTATTTTACACTGATGAGGGGCAGGTGCTGAACTACTGAGGGATTGTAGCTGCTGTCTGGGCTTTCCATGCATTTTTACACATCCCTTTCTTCATGTGTTCAATACATTTTCCCTGTGTCATTTCATTTTTTTACAGATAACTTAATTTCTAATTAGTGTTGTTCTCTTTGTATGTAGGAATTACTTTGGTTGTTGTGAAATCAGGTAAACATTTCAAGTCAACAGCACCTTTAAAAACTTGTTTTCTGAGCAAAATGGTGATGTGTTTAGTACTTTTTTACCTGCTACTGTATATATATATATATATATATATATATATATATATATTAATCTTTACCTTTAATTTTTCATTTGAATAATACTTCAATAACCTATACAAAAAGTAAAAGTTAAAAGGTTAAAGCTTTTCCTTATGGCATGAATTAAACCTTACAAATGAAATGCTTACAGTAAATAATTTACTTCAATAAATGCATGATGTTTCCAAAGTTTCAATCTGTGCGCTGAAAATGAAAGCTCAGATTTGCCGTAACAGAAAAAAGTTTGCTTGTTTCTTTTCAACTGAAATATACTTAAGGTTCAAGAAGTTTAAAAAAGTATTTAACATTTAATATTTACTTTATACTGTTATTACATTTATATACTACTTTTCTAAAGTTTAAATGTGCATATATACTTACACATTTATTCATTTTAAATGTAATTGTTTTATTTATATATTTTTGTTATACTCAAGGATCAAAGAAATATGCAATATGCAAGTCTGAATAAATTCAAATTAATTATAATTGTCATTATTTTGGTCTTTGCCATATTAGAGCATCTTGGCTTTTATAACAGGCAGAAAACAAATAAATATTTTTTATTATTAAATTAAAGTCACTACTTACACCATCATCCTTTAAAATGTTGGATGTGATGAGTAGTTGCACTGACGGCATACCAGTCTCTACAATAGGAAACTCATTATGAAGGAATAATATGGTGGTAGTTGGTTGAGAAGTTCGTGGATGAGGGCTCAGTGAGAAGGTACAGGAGAAGATGCTTCATCAAGCTGACAACCAGCTTAGTGTTACCCAAAGCATTGGATACCCCATAAGACAATAGACCAAACTGATGTCCCGTCACAGGCCTGCTCAAACATTCATGAGCTATGAAAACACCAGGCCATGGCTGTTTCCCTTGGGACCGTTCCCTCTTTATCCCCCTCTGTGCTCCATCAGCCGCTGCGTCCCATAATTTAGAGCAGGTCAGGCTCACTTCACTGTCTGATCAAGCGTATCGATGAATTCAAAAGGCCATTGAGGAGCCCAAACATCCCGACATCACTGAATGACTGACTCCGAGACCCAAGACAGGTCAACACTCTGGAGGAGCCCTCTTCCTTCTTTTATCTGGTTATGCATTCATTCATTCCTTTGGCTTAGTGCCTTTATTCATTAGGGGTCGCCACAGCGGAATGAACCGACAACTATTCCAGCATATGTTTTATGAGGAAAACCGGTTTATGGGAAACTGGTTATGTATATATTTTTAATTGTTTTTAAGTAATATATTGTTTAATTGGTGGCTGGATTCAGTTGAATTGGCAAAAATTATTTTAAGCTTTACTTTGACATTTATTAAATAATAAATTAAAATATATTTATTTTTATTAATTCATTTTCTTTTTTGGCTTAGTCCCTTTATTAATCTGGGGTCACTACAGCAGAATGAACCGCCAACTTATCTAGCATATGTTTTACGCAGCAGATGCCCTTCCAGCTGTAACCCATCACTGGGAAACACCCATACACTTCCATTCACACACATACACTACGGACAATTTAGCTTACCCAATTAGCGCATGTCTTTGGGCTTGTGGGGGAAACTGGAGAACCCAGAGGAAACCCACGCGAACACAGGGAGAACACGCAAACTCCCCACAGAAACGCCAACTGACCCAGCCGAGGCTCGAGCCAGCGACCTTCTTGCTGTGAGGCGACAGCGCTACCCACTGCGCCACCCTATTTATCCCTATTTATTTTATCCTTTTTTTATTATTAATTTTTTATTAATACATTTTAACCATTAAAATAAAATGTCAAAATATGGGGGAAATAATGTTCCAATTTCATTCAGTGTAACCGACATTTTTATGTACAAATTAAACAACATATTTATTTATTGAAATGAGATTTTATTCTTAATAATGCAATGTTTCTCGTGGACAAATGTGCAGAATATAGTGGCTCCAAGGGTCGAGGCAAAGTACAAATAACTGAAAGGATATTTTAGTTCGTATTTTCAGTCTTCGCAGTGATCTTTTAATAGTTTTTTAAGATGTCATCAAATAATTCTTGTTGTAAATATGCCTGACGTGAATTTATGTATAAGGTATGAAGTAAAAAAAGTACAAAAAAGTAACTAAATAAAAAAATAACAATAAATTAACTAAAAGTGGCATAAGGGAGATTATAAAAAAATACAATTAGGAACAATGTCAACACCTATAATTCACTTTTGATTTTGGCACTGGGAAAAAAGTAAAAAAAAAAAAAAAACCTCTTCATGGTTATGAGCATGGCTTATGATCTGTCATCATTTCCTCATCCTCCACTTGTTCCAAACCTGTTAAGAGTTTTTATCCTTTAGATCTTGTTTTATATAAGAGAGAGAAAGACAGAAGATAGAAATTCATAAAAGTTTATTCTATTAGTTTTCTTTCAAGGCGCACGACTGAAAGTGACTAAATGAACCGAATCTCACCGATCCACATGTGTAGGTCTGCTCCCTGATCGCCTCTGTTATCCAGCACCAGGTACGAGTCTCCGTTGAAGAAAGCCCCCACTTCAGCTTGATTCAGAGGAACGGCCTTCATCTTCTCCACTCTCCAGCAATACAGTCCTGGCTGACGAACCTCATCGCCAAACTGTCCTGGAGCCGCTTGAAATGGGAGCATTCTGGAGAGACAAAGATGAGGTGGTAAGAAAAGGAATGACATAAAAAATTTTACTGTCAGCAGACATCTAAATTTAAAGTTTATCAAAAGTAATTTATCACAACTAATGCAAATGCCTTTGATTTGAAGCATTTCCCATCCCTGTTCCTGGAGTACTACACTGTTGAGTGTCCTCATGAGTGGACGAGTGAATCGGGTGTGTGAAATAAGGAAGAATTAAGGAACAGGGAACAATTTTTAGCTACATTCACTTTTTGGTACTTTTATTCAAAGTGATTTTTAAACGAAAAGAACAGCAGAATAATAAATAGAGAGCAACAGGCAATTTAATTTAATCTTATAAAGGATGGATATTGAAATAGCATACCATCATGCAACTAGCAGACTCAAAAATTATATTTGCTGTTTGTTCAAACTACTTATTTGAAATTAGCTGAAACAACACAACGACAAACAACACAAATCGTTTGTGTGGAACCCAACATATTTTTACAGTGCATTACAATTGAAGACAAAATTGGTAGCCTTCTTGTGAAATTTGAATTCTTTTTCAGACATTTTCCAAGTGCTGTTTAATGGAGAGATGCTTTTTCAACAATTTATTAGTTTTAATAACTAATTTCTGATAATAACAGTATTCAGCTTAAAGAGCAATTTAAAGGCTTAACTATGCTAATTAACAGGGCAAGTTGGCAAATCAACAGTTGTTTGTTTTGAAAATCATTTTTAAGTGCGCTAATAATATTGACCTTAATATATATTTTTAAATGTATAATAAAACTGTTTTACTCCAGCCAAACTAAAAGAAATAAGACTTTCTCCAGAAAAACAAATTATAATGGGCAGAATAAAATATATATATATAATAGAAAATGCTGTTTGAAAAAGAAATCAAATTTCACAGAAGGGCTATTCATTTTGCATTCAGCTGTACATTCACATGAACCAATATGCATACGGGGAGCTTTCAGTGATCTCTCCTACAATTATATTATATACCAATTAATTATATATGCCAGTCAGATAACAGAAGTCTTGAACTGATAGCGCTGTTCACAATTAGTGAGAGGAGCTGAGCTGCAGTGGGGAACCCATCGCTCTAGAAATTAAATGACAGGTTTTTAGCTCTTTTTTTTTTTTTAAGGTTTTTATTATGAAAGATGAGGCTATAGCATTTAGGTTTTCTTTTCTTTTTTTTTTATGAATATGTTGTATTAAATATAGTGAAGCAAAAAAAGCTGTACATCAGCTATTGAGATGAAAAAGGTGCCAGATGAAACATTTCAAAGACATATCAAAGATTTCTGAACAAAAACAAAATCACATTTATACAAAATATACCACTGATAATGATAATAATAAAGATAATGATAATAATAATAATAATAATAATAATAATAATAATAATAGGCGACGCGGTGGCGCAGTGGGTAGCACGTTCGCCTCACAGCAAGAAGGTCGCTGGTTCGAGCCTCGGCTGGGTCAGTTGGCATTTCTGTGTGGAGTTTGCATGTTCTCCCTGTGTTCGCGTGGGTTTCCTCCGGGTGCTCCGGTTTCCCCCACAAGTCCAAAGACATGCAGTATAGGTGAATTGGGTAAGCTAAAATTGTCCGTAGTGTATGTGTGTGAATGAGTGTGTATGAATGTTTCCCAGTGATGGGTTGCAGCTGGAAGGGCATCCGCTGCGTAAAACAAATGCTGGATAAGTTGGCGGTTCATCCCGCTGTGGCGACCCCAGATTAATAAAGGGACTAAGCCGAAAAGAAAATGAATGAATGAATGAATGAATAATAATAATAATAATATATGCCAGGGAAGATAAAGATGAACTGAGCACACACCCTATCGCTGTTTTTTGCTTACTCGTGAGTGAATGTGAACTGTTAATAAGTAGGTCAAACATCTTATCAATTACTTTAAATGGAAAGCAGAAAACATTAGCAATCGATGCTAATATTAGATAGGATATCATCTTTGATAGGCACAAGTATTTACAACATAAATATTGTTGTCAACATGAATTGGCACGATACAAATACACCAATAGGTCTGTGACACTGAGAGGAGCTGATCAGGTAATATTATTTAACGCTTTCGAAAGATGTACAACATATTTTATTTGATAAAAAATAGAGCAAAAAAGTAGTATTGTTTTATATATTAATATATTTTAAAATGTCAGTTATTCCAGTGATGTAAAGCTGAATGTTTAGTGTTTACATGATGCTTCAGAAATCATTTTAATATGCAGATTTGGTGCTCAAAAAACATTTCCTTTTCTTCTTATTATTATTAAATATATATTTTTTTTACATCTCAAAAATCATTGGCAAATAGAAACTGAATGAACTGCATTTAATTTATATTGAAAGTTGATATAATGAATGTTTAATATAACTTTTGATCAATTTTATGTATACTTGCAGAATAAAATTAAGTAGAAGAAAAACAATCCTGGGCTAGACATTTGAACAGTACTTGAAGTATGGTGTATATTAATTTATCTTTTTTTCTTTTCAAATAGATGTAGAGTTTTTTTGGTACATTTTTATTCGTCTTCTAGTATTTTCTACAACATTTTACTGAAAAAAAGGTAAAAAGCAGTAACATGCTTCGTGATGAAATCCTACTTGGCATTTGACTTCTCTTACTAATCTGCCAACAGAGCTATCAGTTGAAGAGTGTTATCTGATTGGTTCTTTGACCTGTCAGTAGCTCGACTGCCAAAACACATAGTCTAAATTCTGCACGTCTGTTTGTTTGGACACAGCGGCACGCAAGAAAACACATGTGGGTCAAAGACTTTATGGTGCTCATATCAAATTAAATATACAAATGTGATTATATATGAACAGAAAGCAGATTAAGAAAAGTGTCCACTTTAATGTTTCAAATGTTTCCTAATATCAAAGTGGGTAAACTGTAGTTTCATCATCATTCATCGTAACAAATATATTTATCCACAGATGTAACAACATACAGTACATATTCTGATTTCATGTGGTTCATAAAAGAAGTATATTAAAATATAAATGAAGTGATAATAATAAAATGTATTCTATTGTTAGATGATGTAAATCCTATGGAAAAGAATTATGAAAATTTATCAAAATGTATAATATTTTGCAGCTGCACTGTCACCCTTTAAATTGAATTTGTTAATATGCATTCAAATATTGTTTTGTTTAAATATGTTTGACAATATTTCTTATGCACCAAAAAACCAGTGTACAATTTTGGAAAATGTGATTTATGCATTATCTGAAAGCTGAATAAATAAACTTTCCAAAATTAAGTTCCATTGAAAACTATTTCGAAAAAATATATTAAAAAACAAGTCTCCCAAATTAAGTGTTTATCAATGCACATTATCAAAAATTGAGTTTTGATATATTTACAGTATGAAGTTTACAAAATATTTTCATGGAAGATGATCTTTACTTAATATTCCAACTCTTTTTGGCATTAAAAAAATCTATCATTTTGACCCATACAATGTATTTTGACTATTGCCAAAAATATACCCATGTAACAAAAGGTTTTGTGGTCCAGGGTCACATATATATATATATATTGTTGCACTGAATGGGTGTCTTTTAGTTGATCTTTTTTGTGGTAACCATGGTAAAAATGTATGATAGCCATGTTTTTTCTCAGAGAAAACAAACATTACACATTAGTATGTATATTGAGAATTTTTTTTATATATATATAGTCAATAAGGAAATGCCAGCTTTAGGGTGTGCACCCAATGCTTCTTCATAATTTCCATCCATGCCACTGTTGTAACAGTCTTATATCTATTCTAATATATTTATTTTGCTGTGTGTTTGTTTACTCATTAAAGAATGCAACCTGTAAATAAGTCGTCCGAACATCTAATCAAATGTTTCAACTGAAAACCAGGAAACCAAACTAAATCAGTCATTGTTAATATTAGATAGGATATCCTCCTTGATATGCATGTGTGCTTACCAAATAAATATTGATACAGAAATGAACGGGCCTGCTTCAAATGAATCAATCAGTCTAATTAGGCTCTTGTTGTAATGGTGTGACACTGAGAGGAGCTGAACAGAGCTGCATTACTTCACTCTCATTACTGTCGCTGCATTACAGTAAAGAGGCCTTTAGAGGCCCATGTTATCTTATATCACTCCGATACATGTCATACAGAGAGCAAGACATGTCCAGTTTCACCGTGCCAACAAAAATGCAGATTCATTGTTTGGTAACAGTTGTGAACACATACTGTATGAAACTGCTGGCTACGATAAAGCTGAATTGTGCTGCTCCTCCCTTTTTATCTGTTCATTTAGTCACTGCTAGGCATTACGTTTCATAAAATGTAAGGAAACACTCTTGAGGAACAACCCCCTTATAAATATGATTCATTTTTAGCTACTCCTTGACTTTATGATACTAATTTATGACTGGTTTTTAATGAGATACAAACTATTTAAAAAATCCACTTGTTAGTTAGTAGCTGTCATTTCTAGAAAAGATAGGTGATGTAAGGAGTTGTAAAACATTTACCGAGTTAAGAAGATGCGAGCTAGACTGTTTATGTCAGTCATAAAAGGTCATCAAAATCTGTTTAGAATGATAGAGTGAAGATTTTCTTCCCAGAAGAGCCATACGTTACAGGACAGTTCACTCAAAAATGAAAGTTAATCCACCAGTTAATTTTGTTTTTAAATCTGTATGAGATTCGTTCTTCTGTTCAACACAAAAGAACATACTTTGAAGAAACTGTTGAGTTTATGTAACGATAATTAAAGGATATTTTGCTGAGTGTGTTTTTAACTTGACTAGATCTATTCTGTCATAGATACAATAAATATTGCCTATAATACATAAAAACTGCCAACTGTCTTAAAGGGTTAGTCCAGCTAAAAATGAAAATTATGTTATTAATTACTCACCCTCGTGTCTTTCTAATCCCCTGAGACCTTTGTTCACTTTTGGAACAGAAATTAAGATCATTTAGATGAAATCCGAGAGTTCTCTTATCCTCTATATACAGCAACGATGCCACTAAACAAGTTAAACCACTATATTTCACATGAAATGGTGGTTGGTTGGTTCCATTTATGAATTTTGAATGTTTCAGGACCATTTCTGTATATGGACGATCAGAGAGCTCTCAGATTTCATAAAAAATATATCTTGATTTGTGTTCTGAAGATGAATGAAGGTCTCAGGGGATTGAAACGACATACTGAGTAATAAACAACTTTCATTTTTGGGTGAACTAACCCTTTAATGAGTGATTTAGTGAATCATTCATTAAAAATGCTTGATTCATTTGTAAATAATAAAGTCTTTGTAAATAAACCACTGAATCATTGGCTCAAGCTATGAGTTCCAAAGATGTATATTTATTCAGAAATTAAACAGTAATGTGTTGGAACCCAGTAATATTAGCCTCCAATTTTCTACTCTCATCTGATATTACTTAAATATATCATATCCCATAAATAATAACAAAAAAAACGTACATTGATATTTGTTGCTTTCATGTTGAATTATATGGGCAATCTAACTGTGTTCTCATTGGCTTCATCAGACAGTGAATACTTTTGGAATCTCAAGATGTATTTTTGTTTGTGATAAAATCAATAATGTCAGCTTGCATATCATTAACTAGTATCATGGGCAATATTGTGCAACCCTATCTGTCACCATTAACCAGTTGAAAGCATTTGGTTACCAACATTCTTCAAAATATTTTCTTTTCTGCTCAACAGAATAAAGAAACCCAAACAATTTTTATGTTTGGCATATAAATGACTGTTTCTATAACCACAGTTATACTATTACTAGTAAATTATTTCTGTGGCAAAACCATGGTTGAATTGTGGTTACCATAGTGTAACTAGAAAAAAACATGTTATGCTTTATATTTATTTGTAGTAAAACCATGTTTAGTTTTCGTAAGGGTCCTATGATTCATCTGATTACACAGAAGCTCTTTGTGTCCTTTGTGTCTTTGTGCTTCAGTTTTCACAGAGCATCATCGCATCATTAAGCTCTTTAACACACCACCCTCACAGTACAGTAAGGTGTGAAACAGCCATTCACTTCGGTTTATTGAGTGTTCAGCTGTTCTTTTTTGAGGGACAGTTCACTCAAAAATAAAAATTGTCATCATTACTGATCCTTCACCTTTTCAAAAACTATTTGAAATTCTTTCTTCTGTTGAACACAAAAGAAGATATTGTTTTTAAATGCTGGTTGCTGGTACCCATTGACTTTCATTGTATTTCTTCCCAACTATGAAAGTCAATGGGTGCCAGCAAAATATGTATTTTTGTGCTCAACAGAAGAAAGACACTCAAAGGTTTCAAACCACATGAGGGAGAATAAATTATGAGGTCATTTAAATTTTTTGGTGAACTATGAACCAGGGTGATCACTGTTAAACTGTGGCATCAAGACAAAATATTAACAACAAGCACTTACAAACTGATCTAAAACTCGGAGCATTAAACACAAAAGATGACAAGGAGACTCAGGTTTACACAATCAATGAACCATGACTAACCATGGAAACTAACAGGAGATAGAAACAAAGGAAACAGGAACTAACACTGGGGGGAAAAAAGTAAGTCAATAGTACTAAATGTCCATAGAATAGAAACCAGACATAGAAAATAAGCAGACGTAGAAGTGATTCACTATAAGGAAAAAATGACTAAAAGTGTATATTAAGCAGCACGCAACTACAGTAAGTCACAAAGAACCACAGACCAAGGGAACATGCAAGCTGTCACAATTGGTTTCCTGTGTTGATTCACAATTCTTTGAAAATAATAATTGGGTGATGCTAAATGCATATTGAAGTGTTGAATTTTTGCAGCACCATACAGAATATCTAAATTAATGTTGTGTCCATGCTTTAGGTGAAAAACATCACTGTAGGCGATGTCCAAATTCATAGTATTTCTAAACAGTTATAGGCAAATATTACCTGGATGACACATTACTAGCCCAAGTAACATGACAGTGATGACATGTTGGTTGTATTATATGGAGATTTAATTCGAAATACCAGCCTGATCTCACGAGGAAACATAACTATTTTACATTTTGTCAGTGTAGTGGTTCATTTGTATGAATACATATGAGTTCAGTCATACGAAAATGTATGATTTTGAAAAAAGGTGTGGCACCCCTAAACCCAACCGTCATTGGGGGATGAGCAAATGGCATTAAATTCATACGAATTAGCCACTAAATCAAAAAGTTACCCTGAGATAGTGTTGGGGGTGACACGGTGGCGCAGTGGGTAGCACGATCGCCTCACAGCAAGAAGGTCACTGGTTCAAGCCCTGGCTGGGTCAGTTGGCATTTCTGTGTGGAGTTTGCATGTTCTCCCCGTGTTCGTGAGGGTTTCCTCTGGGTGCTCCGGTTTCCCCCACAGTCCAAAGACATGCGCTATAGGTAAATTGAATAAGCTAAATTGGCCGTAGTGTATGTGTGTGAATGCAAGAGTGTATGGGTGTTTCCCAGTGTTGGGTTGCAGCTGGAAGCAGCAACCGCTGCGTAAAACATATGCTGGATAAGTTGGCGGTTCATTCCGCTGTGGCAACCCCTGATTAATAAAGGGACTAAGCCGAAAAGAAAATGAATGAATGAATGAGATAGTGTTGGAAATACACACATTCAAATAACTTTTAACAGTCATAATGTAAGCTCCTGTTAATTAATTGTGTATCAATATAATCTGCACATACCACATCCACCACATTGCTATTATTTGTTCTACAACAGTTGCATTGCTTCCCTGTCATTCAAATTTGTCTGCACTTTTCTTGTACCGTTTTATTCATACCACTAATTCAGGCATAATCATTTCTTGTATTAATTTGCTATAATAGAGACCCGTGCACATTTGGACAACAAGTTTGCTTTCAGATAGGTTTCCTGAACACTCCATTTTAAATTAGTCCCTAACAATAGCCCTGCATCCACTGCCACAACATTGGCTGAGCAAATTAGGGCGGGGTCTGTAAACTGCAATGCTTTAAAAAAAAAAAAAGGGTAAATCAGCATATGGTTTCCTTATTGTATTCCACATTCTGTAGATAGGCTTCAGATATATGGTAAATGTATATATATATATATATATATATATATATATATATATATATATATATTTAAGTTTTAGCTTTACGGTTTAAGTTCTAGACAGTCATCATCACCAACTCTATTATGAGAGTTTGTTAGTTCACTGAGAAGAATATTACACTATGGACTGCAGAAGAGCATGAAAAAACAAATATACAGGTACAGGACCTCGTATGCGCATAATATGATGCCAACAGAAGCTCTCGGTCTCCTACTGAAAGTAAAAAAGTGCACTCGGAGCTAAAGAACATACTAGTTCACTTAACTGCAAAACTCCTTCGGCCTGCTCCGGCATGCTGTCAGAGTCCGGCTCCATCCTGCCTGTTCCTGCACCTGTGTGTGTGTGTGTGTGTGTGTGCGAGTGAGTTCACCTGGCCTGGTTAGCTTATATGTGTCCAGTAACTGGACACGGGGGAATTATCCGAGTGGCCCTGCCGAGGACGCCCCACAGCGAGGAGAGTCGGGTTGCCTGACTAACGCTAAACACTAACGGGATAATTACTGCAGAGCTACATCCATCTTTCCTCCACTCATCAGAGGAGGTGATGGAGGAAACACGGTAAAAACTCGCGCCTTCTGTTTCTAAGACAATAAGTTACGCTTTCAAGAAAACAAAAACCAATGGTAGAACCATTACTCAAATAACAGATTTTTTTTTAACAGACATAATTATTTATTATTTTTGACATTTGTTTTTAGGTGTATCTATAATTAACTGAAATACTATAGCCTACGTGTCTTGTATTAACATATATACCTATAAGTTTGATTAACTTACATTAACTACAAATAAGGAAAAAAATACATTTACGGTGAAAAAAACTCTGCAGTTGTGGTTGCCAGATGTTCACCATAAAAAATTGGCAGCTTCTTTTTTATTTTATTTTTTAGAACGAATAGAACATTTACTGCGAAGAAATATATTTTCTTCTCTGTTAAGCCATACCCTTATGTTCTTGACTAATGTTATCTAATGTGTCACCACTACTACTACTACAACTAATAGTAACTAAGAACATAATTCATTCATTCATTCATTTTCTTTTCGGCTTAGTCCCTTTATTAATCTGGGGTCGCCACAGCGGGATGAACCGCCAACTTATCCAGCATATGTTTTACGCAGCGGATGCCCTTCCAGCTGCAACCCATCACTGGGAAACATTCCTACACACTCATTCACACACATACACTACGGACAATTTTAGCTTACCCAATTCACCTATACCACATGTCTTTGGACTTGTGGGGGAAACTGGAGCACCCGGAGGAAACCCACGCGAACACGGGGAGAACATGCAAACTCCACACAGAAATGCCAACTGACCCAGCCGAGGCTCGAACCAGCGACCTTCTTGCTGTGAGGCGAACGTGCTACCCACTGCGCCACCGCGTCGCCCAAGAACATAATTATTAAAACAAATAACCTGCCACACATTTTGAAAAAAAAACTGAAAAAAGCAGTCACACATGTTGGAATGTCAATTTATTTTTCTTTACTTTTACCATAAGCTGTAAGAATAATGAATAATTAATGGAGCAAGCCACCATTAAATTACTACAAGAAATAGCACAGAGTGATCACCCTCTTTGTGATCTAATTCCTCCAACAAGAGGTGAAAAAACTGGTAGGTTCCTCAGGAAGCAAAGATAATGAACACTATATAAAACAACTACAAAACTATATGCTTGTTCGACCATACCTTCGGGCATTAGACTGTTTAATGAAAATGACATGGACCCTTACGGACTTTCAATAAATAGTATTTGCTTTTAAATACCTTTTTAACCCTTTTGATCTTTAATGTGGGGATACTGGTTGTGTATCAATGGCTTGATGTAGAAAAATGGGTTTAATTTTCTTTTTTTGTCATTTTTGCAATAATCTTCAATCTTGGCAATGGGATTTCTTCAATCTTGGCATTGCTATGCAGAAAACAAATAAACCTTAAACAATAATCAGCTGATTTTTTTTTATTGACATTAAACAAACACATTTTTTACAATAACTACAGGGGCTACAGTGAAAAGTTACAAAACAAACACAATTACTTGTCAACACAGCTTAACATAAAACGATCACAACCTTATTGCATAACATGTTGTGAGATGAAAACACTGATTAGTTGATAGGGCAGACAGATAAATAATCTGTTATATAGCCTATATCTTTCATTTTAGAGAGACGTGCAAGTAGATCGTGGACAGATAAATTGCAAGAGACAAGGGTGGAGTCATAAAAACACTGACATGAATTCTGTGGAAGAACTGTAATCAGAGTGTGGTAAAATGACAAGCGGACTACATTTTATGATACAAGAAAAGCTTTTCATATTGGAAGGTCACCAACTACTATAAAAATTCAAAAGTCAATGTCAGGATGTGCAAAATACTTGAAGAGTTGAGATGCAAAAAAAAAAAAATGTTGCCTTTATGGCAAAGAATACGTTATTTTCATTGCCTTTAACATAAAATAGCTTAATATAAACATAAGAAGCTGAGAAAAATGCTCATTGTAGAAGAAAACTCAAGATGGCACTTTTTGCATCTCAACTCTTCATTTAATTCTTATTTACTCCAAGTTCATTAGCAGCATTTCTAACCTCTACAGTCATTTTCATTGTAATAAGTGCTCATTTGCTTTAGGAAATAAGCTAGATGTAGAACTAAGGTGTGGAGCTTTGGGAGTGTCTCTCCTACCTAAACCTCTCTCTGCTTTAAGTTCCTAAAAATGAATGAACAATAAAGCAGCCATAATGACAGCCAGTTCTGAAGCTTACACACGTATAATATGAATATCTGAGGTCTTTTTTAGAAATTCAGTGTTTACCTTGCTGAAGTTGAAGTTGGAGGACCCTGCAAAGTTTCAAGAAGGAAAGGAAGAGAGAGTTTGTTGAAGAGAGACAAATGTACAAAATGACTTCCTGCATGGGTTTTGGTCCGTCCCCTTGAAAACACCCCCATTTAAACAAACGTGCCAAAATAAATGAGGAAAAGAGGCAAAGTGAAGTGCACAGATTTGCTAATAGTTAAACATGTTATTTGTTTGTTTTAGCTCAATTTGACAGCAGGAAAAGCTTCTGTGACTAAACAAGAAGAAAATATATCAAATCAGTTTTAGCCTGAGGGGTTTCTCGGTTTCTACTTTTAAGAGCCACACCCAGTCAGACACAAAACATTCATAACTGTGTCAGAACTTGCCTGTGGACACAATATATGGAAAACTGTTGCACATCCGATCTCAGACCTGTAAGTCATGGCTAAAAGCTATCATGTCAACTTTTTAGCATGTTGTTTCCACACAATGGCTGTGGTTTCATTAATTCAAACGCACACAAACACACACACACACACACACACACATACACACACACATTTGTACAGCTGTCTTTATAGGGACTTCCCACAGGCGTAATGTTTGTACTGTATAGACTGTATATTTTATCTCTCTATCCCAACCCGACCCCTAAACACAACCCACCCAGTAAACAATCTGCATTTTTTTACAAAACAATTTTCTAAATACCTCATTCTGTGTGATTTATGCACCATTTTCCTCACCAAAATAAAGTCGCCACAAGGTCAAAATTTACTGGTATTTCTATACTTTTGGTGACATTTGGTCCCCACAATGTAAGGAATACATGGTATGCACACACACATATGAACATAGGAAATGCAGGGGCTGAACTGTGGTTTCAGGGGTTTACTGAAACAAGAACTAGTCAGTTATAAAAAGACTAATGTTAGCACAGGTTCTTGCCTTTATATAAGGTAATATACAAACTCATCTTTCATAGATTTCAATGAATTCCTTCTCCAGAACACACACTATGTTGAGTCACAAGTCATGTGGTGCGGTAAATTGGAAAATTATGTTGTTTACTTCAGTTTGGTAAACATTCTCCTACCACAGTTTACTTGTTTCTGCAGAACTTCACATTTAGAAAACACCACTGAATAAATTGGTAGCATTTTTTATTGTAGTCTGATTCTAAATGTTAATATTGTGTACTTAATAATTACAGTAGCTGGGTGGGTATTAACATTGGGGTAGTTACCTTATTTTGCCCAGTAATTTTCTAGGTAAGTGTGCATGCTGTAAAATAAAGTACATCCTACACCATTATATAGAAATTATTTATATTTGTGTCCTATTGAAAAATCTGAACAAAATTAATATTACATAATATCTTATTTTTTAACCTTTCTTTTTTTTTTTAAATCTGTTTTACCCATTTTCAGGTTAATTGTAACTAGTGCTGGGTAGTAACTAATCTGGCTTGTTATTAAGTTACATTGCATTTTAAAATACTCAGACTATTGTTATATTTTTTATTGATTACATATCAATTACAAGGTTACATATTGTGATTTACAATTATACAATGTCTAAAAGTATTTACTGAACATTTAAAAGCTGTAAGACTTTGGCCATGTAATTTTTTTATGTTCATGCAATAAAGTAATTCGGAATCATCAGCCAAATCCCTGAAATATTTTGTCAATCATATAACACTTTTGCATGTTCACAGTATCCTAATGTCCACATGACAATAAATTAAACAGCAAGTATTTTCTGTAAGTTGTTCATTTAAAAAAAAAAAAAAAAAAGGTTGAATTGATATGGAAAATTGGTCAAAAGTAATCTGGATGTAATAAAATGTTATACAATTATGAATAATGTCATTTGTAATCAGTAACTGACAATTTCTATGCAGCCAGCACTAATCAGAATAACATATTAAACAACCAAAAACAAAACACAAATGTACAACTTTGTCAAACTTTTTATTCTTCAAGTCAAAAACAAACAAAACATAGATACAGAGAATGAAGTAATCAGATTGATTTCTATACAGTGGCAATTTCTCTTAATTTAAATTCTCCTTTCCCCATAATCCCGACCTAGTTATAACTCAAGAAAACCCTGTCTTTTCCATTTATACCCTCATGCGCGCACACACACACACACAGACACACACACACACACACACACACACACACACACACACACACTGGTAGCCTGGGTACAGAGCATTAACTGGACTGGTCTGAAACATCCATTAAACTGAAGGCAAACAAGGGCATTTAAAGAGACACGGTCAGAGTTGCTCCCCCTAATGCAATTTAAGGCCTTAAATCTAAAGCTGAAATACACAAGAGCAAAGTCATTTACAAGTGAATCAGCAAAACCTCATGCAACTACCACCATCCAGTTGGAAGTGCGAGCTGAGGAAACCACAGGTGCCACTTGCTTTAAAAAGTAACACTCAAAAAGATCTAAACGCCTCTAACGCCCGAGTCAAATCAATCTCTGTCGCCCTCTACTGTTCAAGCATAATGATGAAATTTAGATTAACAAATAACCACAAAGGTTTTAGGGCACAATTACACAAGATATGAAACAGTGTATATTTAAAAAGGAAACAAACCAAACTGCAACTTTTTCCCCACTCAAGCACTTAATAAAAAAAAAGCAAAGCTGACCCAACAACAAGTAAGCCAGCGCAAAAAAAATAGTGTCAAATAAATGCTTTTCCTCAGTAATTCACACAAGAGATTATTAGTTGCACTTGATGTAAATATCAGGAAAAAAAACATATACTTTTTATAGTAAAGGGCTGAGTGCTGAGGACTAGGAAGGTCTCATAAGATTTGAACCGAGGTGGTTTAAAAAGGTTAACATGGCCGCTTGGGGATATTGACGCAGTGCTCCAACTCCATTTGGGATAAAAGAAAACTAAAACCAAAAAAAAAAGAACCACTTCACACTATGTGCGCAGAGGTACAAGACCACCGTCTAACATTTGTTTTTGCTGTTATTGAAATTGTAAATTACTGGGCAGATGCTGGTGAAGGATAAGGCTTGCATCTTTTGGGGACATTTGAATAGGAAGTTGATGCCTCATAATTAAGCATCCGTTTTCTCTCTCCACTTCCTACAGGAGAGGGCAATCACTACACAACACTTTTACCCATGCCATGGGCCAGCATACATATTTAGACTACAGTATAACAAGACATTTTAAATCTGCACAATGTGTGTCAGCTTCAACATGTTTCTAACAGATAGCCACTTCTGACCATCTGTTTCTTTAGAAATTATTTTATGCATGAACTCGATTAGACAGAAAAATCAACAATATTTAAAGAGTTCTCGGTTCTGATCAGGAAAATTATCAAAACCAGGAACAAGCGATTATTTACAAAAAAAGAAAAAACAAACAGCTGTAAAATGTGTAAAGGGTCAGTTTTCCCCACCCTTTCTATTTACGTTATAGAGATTTTTTTTCAAGGTTTCATTTGAAACTTTTTAGGTACAATCCACTGTTTTCTGTTAGAAGGCTTTTGGCAATACTTCTTAGATTTCCTTTACATCCAACACTGAATTTTAGAGAAAAAGTAAGGGAGATAGAAATGATGGATGGAAAGAGTATTACAAGTGATCTTTTCCCTCCAAAAAGCAGTTAGCCACCTGCATCTTTCCACCAATTTGAGTTATTGGTTCTCCCTTACCTTGGTGACCAAACAGTCTATACAAAGGCAGCCTTGTTTGGCTTATAGTTCAAACCTCTGAAATAACATATGCAACCACTGAAGCCTATTTAGTGAGGCTAATTAAGAACAGTTCAAAAAGTCCAAAAGAGAAGTCAAGAGGATGTCACATGTGGGACCCCAGGATCCTCAGCCTTCTCCGTAAATCACAGCTGGATGGCTTTACATCAGTCTTTATCCCAGTGTCAGACTGCCAATCAGGGAAGTCAGATAAAGCCTGGCACAAACCATCTTTAGTTATTTTCTTCATCACTGTCATCTGGACTGATGGCAGGGCTGTAGGTTGGAGAGGTGGGGCTGTAGCCAGGAGAAGTGGGGCTGTAGGTGGAGCCCTTTGGACTAGTGGGAGAGTAGGTGGGGGAAGTGGGAGAGTATTTCGGCGAAGTTGGAGAGTAAGTTGGAGAGGTGGGGGAGTATTTGGGACTGGTTGGGGTGTAGGTGGGAGAAGTTGGAGAATAAGTTGGGGAAGTAGGGCTGTACTTGGGGGTAGTTGGGGAATAGGTTGGAGAGGTGGGACTGTATTTGGGCGACGTAGGAGAGTACTTTGGAGAAGTAGGGGAATATTTGGGGGATGTTGGAGTATACTCAGGAGAGCTGGGACTGTAGGAGGGAGAAGTTGGTGTGTATTTTGGAGATGTAGGGGAATAGGATGGAGAGCTTGGGCTGTAGGAGGGTGAGCTCGGGGTGTAGGTTGGAGACTGCGGGGTATAGCGAGGACTGGATGGAGAGTAGGACGGAGAAGTGGGAGAGTATGAAGGAGAAGTGGGGGAATAGTTGGGGCTGGTGGGTGTGTAATTGGGAGAGGTGGGGGAGTAGGAAGGTGAGGTAGGGCTGTAAGATGGAGAGGTTGGGGAGTAACTGGGGGAGGTGGGTGTGTAGTTGGGTGAAGTGGGACTGTAGCTTGGAGATGTTGGGGAATAGGATGGGGAGGTTGGAGAGTAGCTTGGTGAGGTGGGAGAGTAAGATGGGGAGGTGGGAGAGTAAGATGGGGAGGTAGGTGAATAAGATGGAGATGTGGGGCTGTAACTTGGTGAGGTTGGGCTGTAGCTGGGGGATGTTGGGCTGTAGCTAGGAGATGTTGGCGAGTAGGATGGTGAAGTTGGAGAATAAGATGGTGAAGTCGGAGAATAAGAAGGTGAAGTCGGAGAGTAGCTTGGAGATGTTGGAGAATAAGACGGCGAAGTTGGAGAATAGGAAGGTGATGTGGGAGAGTAGGACGGAGATGTGGGGCTGTAGTTCGGGCTGGTGGGAGAATAAGATGGTGAAGTTGGAGAGTAAGATGGAGAAGTCGGAGAATAGCCAGGGCTCTGTGGGGTGTATCCACCACCAGGAGAACGAGGCTCATAAGCAGGAGAGGTTGGAGAGTAGTTGGGAGACAAGGCTCCTAAAGAAAACAAAAAAATAAGTGCATTACAGGTCTGTTTGGTTTGCAGCTTACACAAATAATGCCCATTATTCTTAAAACAACAAAATGAAGAGTGATATAACCTGGTGATGGGATATATGGGCTAGCTGGTCCAGGAGATCCTGGAGAGCCAGGAGTAGGGGACCAGGCAGGAGAATAGCCAGGTGAGAAGCCGCTGGCATCAGATGCAGCACTTGGAGAAAAGCCTGCAGCTCCTGGTGTCATTCCACTTCCTGCATGGAGAAAAAAAAAAAAAAGGGCATGAAATAGAATCTGCAAAGACTACTGTAAATAAGGGTGACCGTAAAAACAAACCCATATGCAACTTCACTCACCAACACTGGGAGACCAGGCACCATATGCAGGAGTAGCTCCTGTGTTCCAGGGTGTCATGGCAGGAGACATGCCACTCATTGGGCTGGGGGCAGAGCCAAAGAACATGCCCGTGGCTGTGGTGGAAAAAGCAAGGGTTAAATCAAGTTTAATTTGAGCATTTAAAAAAAAAAAAACCCAAAAAAAACCCTTGAAATAAATTTGACTTACGTCCTGCAACACTGATTCCAGGGATGTTGGTGGGGATCTCCATGCCATACTTGCACTTCTCAGCATCCAACAGCAGGTCAAAGCAACCAGTGCCTGCAGGAGCCAGTTGACCCAGCATGATGTTTTCAGATACTCCTTTCATTGGGTCACATTCACCATGGGAAGAGGCTTCCATCAACACGTCCACCTACATTTTTTAATTATTTAGACCTTTACAAGACCATCCTGGCTGCCACTTTTAAACATTTAATAGTCAACTGTCAATCTTACCGTCTCCTCAAAAGAGCACTTCATTAGTGGTCCAGTGTCCTGCCTATTGATACCATGACGAGTGATAGCCATCAAGTGACCCCTGCAGGTCATTGTGTCACACAGCAAGGCAAGATGGCGGTAGTTAACGTAAGAACCATCAAAAGAGATGACATGGTACAACTCTCTTTCCAGAGCCTTACGCACTGCTTCAATACCAAGAACCTGCAGGCCAAGAGCAGACATTTCTAAGATTGATCCGAGGACTTAAATATCACAACATTTAGACAGGCTAACACAATTCTTACAGTGAAAATCTCCACAATGTCGTTGGAGGTGGTCCGAACAGGATCCACATCCTTCTCACTGAGGACCCTCATGAGACTGACTCCATCTGTTTCCAGGATCCACTCCTGCAGGGCTTTAAACTCTCCATCTTCTGTGATGATGATTTTCTTTTTGTTGTCCGTCTGGGGAAGATGCATGTACACCTACGAGAGAAATTTAACTCAAATTTTATCCACAAAACTGTAAGGCGTCCCAATTCTCACTTTATAATCCAGGTGGGTACCAATTAGCACTCTGTAGTGCATGCAAGTGTCATTTTTGACAAGCCTGCACTGCCACATTAGACAGCATAGAAGCCAGACGGACAAAAGAGGCATACCTTGCTGATCTGCTCAATGCCTTGCAGGGTCATGTCTGTCAGCATGTTGGATTCAATGCATCGAAGGAAGACATCATCATCCATCTTATCCACAACCTCCTCATCCTGGTGACAAGATTTAGAATTCATTATTGAGAGAAAATAGACTTATGCATATGCACAAATAAAAATGTAAAATTACAACACCTCTTGGAACTTGTTCTCGTCACTGTTCATGATGCGGATTCGCAATACCAGTTTCTCAGCATTGTCATCATTGAAGATGCAGTTTAAGTCGTCACCAAATCCTAACATACAGACAAGAATTCAAATTTCATAGCCCTTTATAAGTGTTAAAAGTATGTTTATTCACTAATATCAGACCCACCTGCATTGATCTTCTCTGCAATTTGCTCCATTGTCAGCTTACGGTCAGTCATGTGTTTGCGGTCAAGTTCGATACGCAACAGCCAGGGTGAAATTCGGGTCACATCGAAGTCAGGCATCTCGTAATAGACGTTGACCCACTCTTGATCCTCAGTCACCACAGTGTTCTGAGGGTTGGGGTCATAATAAATGGCTGTGTTGGCAGTGACCTTGCGCAGGGTTGTGTGCTCCAACCGACACAGGATATCTTTGGCCCTCTCTGCATCACGGGCTGCTTGGCCCAGTAGAAAGACAGTCAGTGAGGGGGTCTTGGGTCGCTTGGAGATGTTGATAAGCTCTTTGAGACGAGGCACACCGAGAGTGACATTTTTGGCGGACACACCGGCGTAGTGGAATGTGTTCAGGGTCATCTGAGTAGCAGGCTCTCCCAGGGACTGGGCAGCCAGAGCACCTACCATCTCACCTGGGTGAGCCTGAGGTAATCAGAAAAATGTACAGCTTCAGCCAAAAACGGCCCTCTTAAAGTCTTATCTAACTTAATTTTATTATGCTCAATATTCCATTATTTATTTAGGTGCAGACATTCAGCTGCACTCAAAATGCATTACTTACAATGGATTGGTTAAATTTGGTCTCAATCTCTCCCAGCAGCCAATCAAAAGCCTCTGTGCTAAGACGGAACTCCTCAGTCATCCGTTTGGAACAGAGGGTTGAGCGCAGGTGGATGTTGAAAAGCAGAGTGGCGTTCTCCTGGGCTTGCCTGCTTAACTGGTCATCGCCATTTACAATCACCAGCTTCTTACTCAACTCCTTAACTCCTATAAAAATAAAAGCAGAGCAAATATTAATGAACTATCATAACAATAGTGCAAATGTTTTGTCTTGTTTTAGTCAACGAATAGAACGATGCAAAAAAAAAAAAAAAAAGTCTTTATAATCAGCTTGCACAGGTCTGCCACAAGCTAGTGGTAAGCTACAGGGATCAGTCTTCAGCAGGCTTAATATAGCTGCCACAAAGTCTTTATTTAGCTGGGAGACCCACTCAGACACAGTCTCTTAAAGTGGTGGATGTTAAAACAAGATATCAAATAATAAAACTAACATTTACAGATTCAAAAACCACAAACCAACGTGTTGAACCAACCTTCCACAACTCGTGCTGGGTTGAGATCAGTTGGTGCCCGAGGGTTAATGCGGAAAATCTTCTGAGCATTCCAGATCATTCTGGCCAGATTGCACGGTAGGACCACCTATAGAAAACATAGCAGTTTGAGTCTTGGACAATCTGTAGAAGTCTGAGATGTGCAAATACAATGATATTCATGTATTTGGGCATTGATGGTGCTTAAAATGTTACAGACCTTGCTGTCTCCTGTGGGGAAAATGGCCCTCAAGATCTCTCGGTCTTCCCTCATCTTCTCAAACTCTCTCTCTAGAGAACTCTGGACATGAGCATTGGTCATCACATCTTTCACCACATCTTCCTGAAGAGTGCGGCGGAGAGCTCGTTCATTGGCATGGTCAAACTTGAACCTGTGTGATTAGAAAAAGAGATGGACAGTTAAATCAATGACATTTGTATAATCACCTGGGCACTGGCTCAGAGCTGACTATCAACAAAGACCTGAAATGACCTAAACAATACAAGGGGTTAAAACAAACAAACAAACAAAAAAAAAAAAAATTCTGATTCAGGGCAATTTAGCCATTTTATATTTAAAATATTTCTTATCTCAATGTCAATTTATGTAAAAAGTACTCACTTCTTCTCAAAGGCTTTATTGGATGGCTTAAGAGTGGCCATATTTTGAAACTCTACAGCCTCTCCTGCAAGCCCATCCTCTCCATACCTCAGCTGGACAACCTGGTTAATGGAGTTTCTGACTGTTGCGTCATACTTCACCATTACAGACTCCATAGATTTGATCAGACGACGCTGAATATAACCTGATAGACATTCAGGAGTAAAAATTTAAAACATGGAGACAAATATGATGACAATTTTATATAATATATATTAAAGACTGGGAATTTACATTACAAAAAAAATGTAAGCTTAGTCCCCATTACCTGTCTCAGCAGTTTTGACGGCTGTGTCAATCAGACCTTCTCTGCCTCCCATGGCGTGAAAGAAAAACTCAGTTGGTGTGAGACCGGCCAGATAAGAGTTCTCCACAAAACCTCTACTCTCTGGACCATAGTCATCTTTAATGAAGTGAGGGAGTGTGCGATGCTTGAAACCAAAGGGGATTCGCTTACCCTCAACGTTCTGCTGACCCACCACAGCAATAACCTAAAGGGGCGAACAGAAATGCATAAAAGACTGACCAAAAGTTTTGAAATCTGACAACATTTGCATGTACACTTTTATAAAGTCTCTTTCTGGTTTAGAGTCAAATTGAGAAGTCAGCAATGAAACTCCCATTCGATTTTAAACCAAGGCAGACTGCCCTCACCTGAGAAATGTTAATTTTGGACCCTTTTGAACCAGCCACCACCATGGATTTGAAATTGTTGTACTCTGATAGGGACTTCTGGGCAGAGGATCCAGTTTTGTCTCGAGCATCATTCAGAATGCGATTGACCTGGTTCTCAAAGGTCTGTCTCAAAGTGTTACCAGGGGTGGGCTCCAACTCATTGTTGTGGGCTTTCTCAATGACCTATGAGCAAAACAGGAAGAGGAAAAAAGTCAACATATGCATGAGACTTAAAACAGAGCCTTGATATTTAGTTACAATGCCACCACACCTCTATCACATCCTGTTTGGCTTTCTTGATAGTGTTTTGAATGTCCTGATATGTCGCTTTATCAGCAATGGAGTCTCCAATACCAATAGAGTGACCTAAAGTAGACAAGAGAGCAAAGAACAAACACCGTATTGATTAGAACTTGATATTAGCCGGATCAGGGGAGGGAACCCCCCCCAATAAAAACCTTTAAACTCAGTTTGCTTATTTTTACCTTCAATGAGGAGCCAGTTGTTAACAACAGTCTGGATGTTGGAATAGAAGAGTCTTGTGATGTCATGGCCCATCTCAAGGTATGAGATATGGACAAGCGATCCAGCTGAGGTTCCCAAAGATTTCTTACACAGAATCCCCATGATCAGCTCACCGTTCTCCACAATTACCTGCAAAAACACAAACAACAACAAAAAAATGTTAATGAGCATCAAAAAAGCATAAACACTGCAAAAATATTCCCATGTTAGGGCTACACTACTGCACCTTTGTGTCCCCAGGGGAGATGTTCTTGTAAGGGCCGCTGTCCTCTTCATCAGGATGAGTGCTGTGTGTGCGGATGGCATTAATGTGGCCAGGGATGATCAAGCTGAAGATCTGTTTGCCCGTCCAGAGGGGACGAGGCTTCAAGATGGCTGGTTGGGGCACTTTGCCATCCCATGTGGAGAGAAACATGAGGAGATTCATCACCTCACCCTAAAATAAAGCACAAGAGCACTTTGTTAGCATGAACCTTTTGTATCTGTAGTTCCTTAGAGCTCATTGGATTCTCAACTCAGCCCAACTGCATTGTGAACGCACCCTCTCTAAGAAGACATCTCTCTTAGTGAACTTGCGTACAGCTGTCAGTGTGTCCTGCACAATACCCATGACAGGTCTGTTGGACTGTGGTGTGACAATCATACGAGGCACCATGGCCAGCTCCTGGATCTCAGCACGGGTCTCCAGAGACTGTGGCAAGTGCAGGTTCATTTCATCACCGTCAAAGTCAGCATTGTATGGGGTCGTCACACTAGAAATAAAAGCAATTTTCTCTTTAAAAATATGTGCAAATGTGCCTTCATCTAATCAAAAGCCATTTTATTATAACAAGGCTGCTAAACGTACTCATTAACTGCAATGTTATACAGTTCAAATGCATTACAATTCAAGCGATCGATAAAATTCCTGCCCATGTCTTTGTTAATCAAATAGACCAAGTCTTAGAGCAGCATACCTGAGGTTGAGTCGAAATGTTGACCAAGGCAAGATTCGAACTCTATGGCCCATCATAGACATTTTGTGCAGCGTAGGCTGTCTGTTGAACACAATGATGTCTCCATCACACATGTGCCTCTCGACCTTGAAAGAGAAAAACAGGTTACAAATATGCTTGTTGCAGCTTACACTACACTCTTCGATGAACCATTGCAACAGACTGTCAAAACTAACTTTGTATCCTATCTGAAGGTGAAGGTCACTTGGTTTTGGGTGGAATCGCAAGTCAATTCTGTCCCCATTGTCTCTGATGATATATTTGGCTCCAGGGTACTGACTGTTACCTCTCCTCACAAGCTCTTGAAGTCTGTTAAAGGAAAAAAAAAAAATTAACAATAACACATCTCGTTTTACAGAAAGCATACTTTTAAAAATATATATATATATATTTATAATATTACCTGTCAATGTTAAAGGGTGTGACGATCTCAGGGAAGGTCATGTTTGCTGCAATAGAACGGGGAACTCCCACCTGGTCGATCTGCAGGTTAGGATCCGGTGTGATGACAGTTCGGGCAGAGAAGTCCACACGCTTCCCCATCAAATTACCTCTGACACGTCCTTCTTTACCCTTTAGCCTCTGCTTGATGGACTTTAGTGGCCGACCAGACTTTTGCATTGCCTGAAGAGAACGTAAGAGTAAATATTTAATTAATGGTCTTAATCTCTTGGCTAGTCCAGTCCACTGTACATTTTCAGTTGACCAAAATGCCATTAAATGTAACCATATTAAATAACAAAATTGTATGTTTTGTTTTATGTATTGAGGCAAACAGCATTTTGGTGTATACTAATTTGTATACATTAAAAGCAAGGAAAAGGTCTCATTTAATGTTTCAAGCACCTTTTGTGAAAATACAAATACAATCATCATTAAATGGAACACTTAAGACAAATGTAACATTCAAACTAGTGTTTATAAAAAGTGCAATTTTTCTATTTTATAAATTATAAATCACAATTAAATATTTTAAATGTTCATAATTTCAGAATTGAAAAATTATAAACAAATGATTACTTTTAAATTTTGGAAATTGCAATTAGTATATTAAGGTTGCACAGTCATCCCAAATAAGTATTTAAATCTTTTAAATTCATATTTTAATTTGATAACCATTACAACTACCTAAATTTTACAATAAACACATTTACCATAATGTATATTCACCATCACAAAACATGAATAAACATTTATTACTACATTAACTTTAAAATTACGTTAACAAATCATGCAAGTTAATGAGCATTTAACTATTGCAAAGTGTATTAACACTTACAACATCATCTGAGTTATACTGTAAATCTTACCCTAGGTAGACCTGGCAGTTCATTGTCCACCATGGTGGCTACATGAAACTGAAGCAGCTTGACATCCTCTGCTATAACATGCGCTGCTGCTCCACTCTGCTCATTTCGCTTCAGCTGGTTATTGATCTTCACGATGTCAGCCAACTTGTGTGTTAAATCATCCTACAGGTAAAAACATACAATTGAATCAAATCTAACAGTTATCAGTACTAACCCTTGCTGTACCCCTGACCACTTTCCCTCTGACTACCAAGAAATACTAACCTGGTTCCTAGCAGAGCCCTGCATGACCACAGCCGGTCTGACAGCTAGAGGAGGAACAGGCAACACTGTGACGATCATCCACTCGGGACGGGCGTATTTGGGGTCCATGCCCAGGATTATGTCCTCTTCATCTGCAATGCGTTTGAAGATCTCATGAACACGTTCAGGGCTGAGTAGAATCTTTTTCTCCTGAGAGTCTTCATTCACATGCTTCCATTCAGCATACAACTCCAGGCCAGAGCGACGGATGCGTGGCTGGTACCTGCCACAGCCTCCATGACCCTGAAGATGTAAAGTAAAAGAGTTAAAGTGAAAGCGAGTTGTAAACATGAAAGCCTCAAAACTAAACTTTAAATGCAATAGTGTCTTAAACTTGGCCTGTGTATGTCTGTACCTTCTCTTTAGTGATGTCCTCTGACTCAGGCTGCTCAACTCCAAACTTGTTGTCCATCTCCTCTCCACCCTCACAAATGTTTTTGCCTTTACAGAGGTCATAGACGTGGGTCAGACGCTTACGAGGCTGCCCCTTAGACTTGGTCAGAATGTCTTTGATTTTAGGATTGTTCTGGGTAAAACAAAAAATAATTACATTTAAATGCACTGAAATACTTGACAAAAAAACTAAACTAAACTAAAAATATAAGCATAAAGAAGAGAAAAAGCAAAACAGGAAATGACATACCGCATCCACAAGCAGCTTTGAACAGAAGAAACACACACAGCGGAGGACCTTCATGATCTTTGTGATGAAGCCAACATGAAAGACCGGCTTGGCCAGCTCAATGTGGCCAAAATGACCAGGGCACTCAGTCATGTTACCTAAAAGAAGCAAACAAGTGTATATTGAGTAATTAATCATTACATTAAAAATTGAGTTTGAACTGTCCAAGTATAAAAACATCAACAAATAGATGATATATATGAACATACCTGCACACGTCTGGCATCTGCCTGATCTTTCAATAACCCCTTGCCGGGGGTCCATGAGACCCCCCAGTTTAGGGCGTCCTCCTTCTGTGGTCTCAGGGTACTTGATGCCCCCTTCGGTAACGGACATCCGTTTCTGAAAATAATGAAATAATTCACTAGAGTAACAAAACTTTTCTTTGAAAACAAAATTTAATACTTAAGCTTGACATCATGCAGAATAGTGGCTTCGCAATGAGCATCATTTTTAAACTCAATATGAATCACTCACCACACGATTCAACACTCAAGTAAAAATGTAAACAAAATCATTTAATGATCACATAACCGATTTACTCAAATTATGTTGCACCGAGGGAAAAAAAAAAACTAACACATAATTGCGTGTCAAATTTCTAAAATTTGTATTAATTGAAAATATTTTAGAAGACAAGTATAAATTTAAAAGGGATGACAGGTATGAATAAAAACCAAATACAAGTTACTTTCATTGCTCATAAATAAAGCACCACAGTTGAACTCAGAAATATGCCATATGCTCGATATTTATTTCAAAACATAAGTGCATCTCATCAAATGAATGTATTTGAGCTCTTTGAATTAATTCATGCACATAAAACATTTTATTGCCAGTAGGGGAGATGCGGGGGACAATGTGGAAACTTATGAGCAACTCAGGGTCTGCCATGTGACTCAAATTTTGAAGTCAAGTAAACAAACCACAAACATTACAAAAATAATGTAAATTTTAATTTAGATCTGTAAACAAAGCCTTCAGTGTCGTGTTGCTAATTGGTAAAGAAATTGGACTCTCGTGTAGTGTTTGTTCAACTTTCTAAACACATGCTCTTTACTAGAGGCAGAAGTGGCTAGCCGGCTAAGTTAGCAAAACACAAGCTCACAGAAGACATTGTATGTTAACAGTAGTATTTAATAGGATCTTAAAACGATGATGATTTGAGTAATACAACAATACTCAAAGAATGAAGAGAATACCCGCTTCCAAGAGCAAAACCTACAAGTTCATCTGGGCTGAGGACGCCGAATTGCACTCTCTTGATGAGGCGCAATGGGCATGCGCTGTCGCTGGAAGGCGGTCCGTGCATCCTGTCTATTCAAAGAGACGCGTCCTCCCCCGGCACGCCGCTTTGTAAGAAGGAACACCAGTCTGAAACGCCACCAAGACTCTCCTGGCACCCAATGGTGACCGGAACCTGTCCGATGGCGGTTTCCCAGTGACTACCGTGGCTTGCTATTCAATGTGCTTTTTAAATTTGTGTTTATATACTAGCTATTGTCGCAACCGACACTCCCCTTCCCTTTCCCCGATCTACACTCCAGTGCGCTCTAAGCGCATCTGAGAGCAAAACGCTCTCACACGTCTTTATATAGACTGCCCGCTTTGCTACAGGTCTACACAGCCTTTTTGGCAGGGGCTGAACAGTCAGAGGGAGGGTTATGAATCGATGTTGCTGAGCGTTTATTGGCCGTGAAGCTGCTGCTCATGAAAAATTCATTAAATCTGACGCAGAGCCAATGGAGTCGCGCGCTTTGGATTCCAGCGAATCATGTGTAGGCTAAGGCGGGACAAGTCGTATAAAGAGTTTTAATAGGGTCTTATAAACCTAGGGCGGGTCACTGAACGTTAAATATATGAATATTATATGCTGTTTACCAGAGTAAAACGTTATTCGTCAAACATGTCATTAATATTCATGACCCTACAGTATTTGGCCAATTGTAATCCAGGTTTGACGGCGGTCAAATAACTTTCGCACTGCCCGCCTTCCTTACGAGCATAGCCGATTTTACCCGACTGGTATTTTTTCACCCCATGAGCTAAAATAAAAAAAACCCGTGCTGTTCCGTCCGTCTCGCTCTGGATCAGCTAAGAGAGCTGGAAAAGAAGCTCGTGCAAGAGGCCTACCCCTACAGTCGAGGATTAACAACGTTATTTTGGTTTTGAATTAGATTTTTATTTAATTCAAAATATTAACTTAGATTTTATTTTGTATGCTTAATATTATTTACCGAACTATTTATTACGATTTCATCCTTTTTTTGGGGTTTTACGGGAAAATGCAAGCATCCACGAGGTCGAGTTAAAACAATGGCTGGACGGCACGCGCTTTTCTCGGTATGATTCGCTGGCAACTCCGCTGAAAGCCTGAGGCTTCAGACAGTACATTTTTAATGAAAAAAAAACATTTAAGAAACGTTATGGTTTTAAATATTTAATGTTTTCTGAAACCATTGTGGAAAATTATAACCTTATTGTAGTTGTGTCAATTAAAAAAAGACACTGAATTATACACGTAGGCCATGTTGTTCGACAGAAAGGCGCTAGCTTACGTTTTTGTTATCTTTATATACAAATTCACAAGTCCATGATTGCAAAATGATTTAACTTGATAGTACAGCATTAGTTAGTATATTAAATATTGTCGCATGTGAAGAGTGTAGTCAAGACATTTTGGTAACGTAAATTGATGTTACATAGCGACTGCTGAGCTGTTGCTAACGTTAGTTTGTTAGCCGCCATCCTTTGTGGAAGAGGAACATTAAACAACACCAGATTAAACGGCTATGACACCGTTTCCTAAAATGATCGTTTATAATTTAAAATGTCAACGTATGCTATACGTATATAGGCTTATTTAGGGTGAATAAGCGTTGTTTGGCTAGATGTGGATTAAGTACATAATGTTGAAGTGTAGAAAGTAAAAATAGTTTTTTAAAACTGTTCTTCTAGGTTGAATTACGTGTTTACAGTATGTACGTGTTGTATTTAATTAATTGGCAATGCAGACAAGAAATACACTAGTTAATTTTTCACGCGAACATTAATCATTGTTTTATACGTTTTGTTTAAAGGCTATTTTCGCTGAAATCTGTCTTGTCTTCGCATAGTTTCAGAGTGTAGATGTGGCTATTTATTAAATTGTGTTACTTGTATCACGTTCTTATTAGCCTGTTAGCACCAGGCTTGATGGCTATGTATGCAACGTTATTTAACAGTACATTTTAAAACACCGATGTGTTCTAACATTTGAATTAGTGTCCGAACCTATAATAAGATCAATCGATTTAGTAGCAATGGTATTTTATACTCGAAGGGTT
Organism: Danio jaintianensis; assembly: GCA_903798115.1. Lineage (NCBI taxonomy): Eukaryota > Metazoa > Chordata > Actinopteri > Cypriniformes > Danionidae > Danio > Danio jaintianensis. Next base: position 4,360,553 of record CAIGQV010017602.1, on the reverse strand, counting down.
GGATTATAACGTTCATCTTAACAAAGCTAATCGGATAAAGGAGTAAGAGCTTGTTGAGCCCATGTACGTTATCAAACCCCTGTCGACTCACTTTTAGACAGTCCCTCTTTTATCAGGAAAATGGCTTAAATTTTTGGTCTTGAAAGAAATGAGCTATTGGTTCTAAAAGCTTTTTAAGTAGATTTGTCCCAATATATTTGCAAGTCAAAACGGTATGGTTCATAGACGATTGAGTTATAATGTAACGTCGAAATCTGTCTGAGTCGATATAATAATAGACATTTAGACACTTGATTACAAATAATACCGAAGAGAGGTATGTTTTTGAGGGCTCGTCACGTATATGGCGGTACAGTGGCGGTGAGACGAACAAACATGGAGTCTGAGCTTGTGTACTTGGGCGGGTTTACAGGGCAGAGGGAAGCCGAGTTGCGTAACTCCAGACTCAAGTGAAGCGAGCTAGCTAACAATGTTAGCCTAACATTAGCATTATGCTCACTGTACAAACCTTTCACAGACACTAAACGAATGCGAGTCAGTGGCGCCATAAGACAGTATCATTGTTATTAGAGCAAAGAAAGGAAAAAAAAAATTCTCTGAGATATATTTCTCTCAGTACACAACAAATAATCATGCGAGTTCATGGTTGTATAGTTGTGTGGCGTTCATGTCGATACAACATGGAGGACTCAATTCTGATTTCTACTCATGTTTTCACTACGAATGCTGAAAGAAACAATTGTCACAAAATTGACAGCTTGTGACCATTAGTCTTAATTGAAGGCATAGTTTACGTGTCATCATATTCTCCCTTTTGTTGTTAAAGATTTGTATAATGGAGCACAAATGTTAGATATTATATTAGACGTATAAAAGATGTGATAAATCGCATTTCCTTTGGCACCCCTTTTTCCTGATGTCAATAATGAGATCGTAAAGGCTAAATTAAATCTGTTTATCATATTAGCTTTATTTCTTCACAACAACTGTATTAAACCGCTAAATTCGTACAGATTAATGTTTTTATGGACTATATTTTTTGCTTAATATTTTTATGAAACTTTTACAAACTAACATGTAAAAGATACGTTATTATATTGTTTTAGTCCACGCCAATGCACCCACTCAAAATAATAACAATTAAATGAATATATAAACAAAATATTACATTTAGGAATAAGTATTAAAAATAAAATTAATTAATAGAAGCCTTGCACACTGTAATATACCGTATATCGAGCCTGTATAACAACATGCTGAATCATTAATGTTTAGAAATTAAAAAAGGAAAAATAGCGATGTCAAGTGCACATATAATTCACACACGATAATGGCAACAAAACTATACAAATATAAATAAAATTGGTTTTCACACACACAAATTCACAATCATAATAACTGCTTAATGGTTTGGTTGACAGACATAACAAGTGCTAAAATATCCAGGTAAAAAAAGATAATAAATAAGTGCCTGATCTCAGAAACAATGACCCTTCATTGTATATCTATTTTTCCCAAATTAATAAAGCTCATTACATCTCACAGCCAACAGATGAGATAATTGTTTAATATATATTTATTTATTAGTGAAGCGTCGAGTGTTTTGGGCGAATACATTTTTTAATTAAGCAAAAATCTTAAAGATAACTTTATTCATGTTCTGAAAGTTTTGAATAGGTCAAAATGACACTCTATCATTTATTCACCCTTAAGCCTTTATCGGTGTATATGACACTTTATTATTTTTTTTTTCTGTCAGACGAACACAGTAGTTTTCAATTTTATCCTGGTTCGTACATGCTGGTGTTGGGTACTGGCCCTTTTGTAAATCTTACAAAAGCATATAAATCTGTTGTAAAACTAACCCATACACTGCCAATGGGTTAACAAATGTCTTACGAAGCGGATCAATGTGTTTTTGTAACTATAATATTTAAATTTGGATTTCACTGTAAGAGAAGAAGTGCTTGAGTTTTTTTGCATAGCCATATTTGTTTGAACGGGAGTACTACATAATCACCATCGACATTTGTCGAGTCAGAAAGGAAGTCAGTGATTTGAGTTCATCATTTAAAAATATTTTTGTTTTACGATGGATTCATGGAAGCTTAAAAAAAAGGGCAACTACACAACACCATTGTACAGCCTAAAATTCAAAATCACTCCGACTGTGTTTGTCTGAGTTTTGAACAACATGAGGGTTAGTGAGTGATACCAGAACTGTAATTCTGGGTGTTAGTTTACCAAACATGAAAATTATTAATTACTCATCCTTATTCCAATCTCCTGAGACCTTCATTTGTCTTCGGAATACGAATTAAGATATTTTAGGTAAAATCTGAGAGCTCCCTGATAATCCACAGAGAGTTTCTTCTCCATGTCAGTATAGGGCGTGCATTCATGTGTCAAGATTGGCCGTGCCTCTGATGTATTACATCGGGATGAGCCTGTTTAGGGAAGTCATGTGCAGGCATTTGGGGTGTATATCAGTCAGTTCACAGAGCTCATAAATGTGCACCCTATACTGACACTGAGAAGAAACTGTTGAAAAAGTTGTTGTTTAAGGTGGACACAAACTATTCTTGTAGTGTCATAATATTCTGATTGAACCACTAAAGACTTAACTTTTTGATACCTTTGAACTAGTTGGGAACCTTGCTGGCTGTGCAGGAGCTCTCACATTTCACATAAATATCTTAATTTGTGCTCCAAAGATGAACAAAAGTCTCGGGGTTGGAATGACATGAGGTTGAGTAATGAATAAACAATTGGGGAAACTAACCCTTTAGTAGTAAGTAATGTCCATTTATATAGCAAAAAAGACTAGCAATGCAAAATAAGGATCATGCATTTTGAAAACCAATAAAAATATGTATTTAATTTCCCCCGTTATCAAGTCTTTTTCTAATTTTGTTTTTAACAAAATGGTTATGACAATACAAGTATATGGGAACTTTTACTTTGTGGATCATTAATGTTTTTACCTGTTGCAGACAATAGTTTGATGTTTATGTACTTAAGGTTTTATGTATTTAATCATATTATTGTAGGTGTTTTTTGTGTATTAATAAAAAAAGTGAAACAAATAATTGCAATGTACATTCATTTAAGCACACTTACCTGGGCTACTTGGGTAATATTGGCTACATAGGTTGGCTTATGTATTCTTGCCTGACAATACACGTTCCAAGTACACATTGCTTGCTTAACCCCCTCACTGCCATCCCAGATTTTGAGTTCACACTTAAACAAAAAAAGCATATTATATAAGAGTTCGTTAACACCTGTGGAAAGGTGACAGTTAGGGGGTTAATATTTTGTCTTTTTACGGGAGCAGCTGCTCAAGCAGTGTTATTAGTTCAAATTGGCCTGCAGTACCACCTTGTGGCTAACAGCGTAATAATTCAGTTACGCAATTGTGCTTCACATTTTCTCTCCCTCTGGAATCATTAAGTCTGTGCTTTTAATAAAAACATATCACAAACTCTATATTTCAGTCTAAAATAAGAACTAAAACAAAATCTTTGGTGCATAAAAAGGCAACATTTAACTTAAAAAAAAAAAGATATTTAAGGATATAGGAACAAAAAGATAGGAATATGATGAAAATTAAAAATGTATTGACTTTAGAAGCAGTGAACCCCTATGGCTACACTAACACACACAATGGATATTATTATTGCAATGTTATTCTATGTAGAAACTAAAAAGCTAAATCTCAGTATTGTAAAAGCTAAATCTCCAGGCAGTTTTAATACCACTGGTGTCATTTGATTATCTTATATAAAGTTCTCTTTCATGTTTTTAGGTATAAGCTGTCATTTATTTATACATTATGAAGATGTTGAAAAGCTCATCATGACCACTAGATGGAGGCTATGAGTTCCTGACGGCTCCAGCAGAAAAGGAGCTCTGCTTTGATCAGGAGCTCTAAGGAAGCCTTCTTGTTCCAGTTTAGTAATCACAAGGCTCCACATATAAGCTTGTTTGGTTAAAAAAAGAAAGAAAAAAGCACATTTACCAAGGCAGTGTAATGACATGTTTTTAAGACCGTAATGACTGTAAACGTAAACTTTTTTTAAGTAACTTTTTGCGAAATTAAGCTCACCAAGCAGAAATGTTTCCAAGCCTGCATTTTGATCATCAAACTGTACTGTTATTTAAGACTCCTGACAATCAACACAACATATCATTATAATTGATGGCTGTGAAAGAAAAATGCTTAATGTCAATGTTGGGATGCAGAAAGATGTAAATAAAACAGGGTGCTAAAGTAATTACGGTAAATGGGACTTAAATTACTTTTTGTCCCTGATTATTCCAAACACTGATCAACCCATGCACGGATCGCAGGAATTTCATCTACCCTCTCTTGCCTAACAATAATAGAATAATTGACTAGGAATGTGCACGTCATTGTGTTTTCTTGCTTCTGAAGGCAAGCAAACGTATGTATCAACCCTTCACTCCAATTTTACATTCTTAAAGAGACAGGACACAAATAATTTAATCACAACATGCCACTCAAAACTGCACATCTCTTATAGCACAAAATAGGTCAATTATTTAAAAACTAAATTTAAAATAATTACAATGTAAGTTATTCACACAATGAAATGTCCACTGTTGTTCTGGACACCACTGAACAGAAAAACAGCTGAAACATGGTTTATTTTATTTTGTGTTCTACACAATTTTGGGGTGAACTGTCTCTTGAAGTAATAAAGATAGTTCACCTATGGTAAATGATAACAATTAAACTACGTAAATTATGAACAAACTCTTATTTCTGCATGGACGAAGTGTCCCTTTCCTTTTAATACAATACCATGTCATTTTTCCAAAACAATAATTATTTATAAGTTATTAACAATTTAAAAAATGTGATGAAAACGCTGACACGCATTTCACATAATTAAAAGACCATTGATGGATTGTTATGGGATTTTTTTTTTTTTTATGTGAGGCTTCTTTTTTGCTTTTTACAAAGGTTCATTATAGTGATTAAAGGGTGTGTATAAACAAGTGAACGTAAGAATAAGGGACAATGGAAATATTTTGGAACCATTTTAAATATTAGGAGAAACCAGATGGGAACCATTATGACTACAGTTATCTTCGTTATCTATAAAGCATTAAAGAGTTAGTTCAGCCCAAAAGGAAAACTCTTCACTTATGGACCCTCACATTGTTTTTCAAGTTTGTTCAAGATATTTTAAATCAAATTTGAGAGATTTTGGTCTCTCCACAAGACTATTCACCCAGAACACTTCATAAAAAAAGTCTTCACAATAAGACTAAAAACAATTTTCTTTGAGTTTTTACATTTCATGAATAAATGATGACAGGATTTTCATTTTGGGGTGAACCAACTCTTTATAAGTCTTCATACAAAGAATTAAAACTGTATGCATTGATATGATATTATTGTACATCAAGAAGCTTTCACAGAAAGTAAAAAAGAGCAATCCAAATCAAGGACGGTGCATTTTACAAAAAGAATGAATTCCCAAAAATACAGGACAAAGATTAAATATTTAAAAGTTGTGATCTCCCACCATTTAGATCATCATTATGGAGTTTTAGAGAATTTCAGAATATAAAAAGAAATCAAAAGATCAACCAAACTTTTTAAAATCCAATACAGAAGTGAATGTATGGGCACTTCTTGAACTTCTTCATGAATGACTAAGTACCAATAATCATAAGAACAGAGAAGCAGATAAACATATTAGAATGTTTTCTGAAGGACATGAAAAGCTAGCAGTCATGTAGCTAAAAATAAATAAATTGAAAACTGTTATTTTACATGTGTATGTTTTTTTTAGTCACTATTTGTGTTGTATGTTAAAAATACAAAATTAATGGTTTGGTGAGTATAAGAAGTTTCCACACCTCTGATCAGAACATTTCAAAATGTAATCAGTTTTAAAAAATATATGAATATTGCAATTGTTTAAAAATAGAGATGGTGGTGGACAAAATGATTAACACCTGACAGATCTGTAAACACTGACTTTTTTTGGCCTCCAGAACATGACTTTATTTATTAATGTTTATGAAACATGCAGATGGTTTCTCTGGTATCAGATGAAGCGAGTCGTTCTGTGTTTATACACGTTAACGTTAATATTTGGTGTGTCCTCCACCTTTTGCAGCAATTACAGAAGCACATCTACTGGCATTCTGTCAATATGTATTTCCTGAGATCTTCAACACTAATGTTCTCCATGCCTTATGCAGCTGAACCTAAAGGCTTTCCATTCAATTCTATGAAGGAACACGATTGTGTGACATTGACAGTGAAATAGGCCTAGCTTGTTTTGTTTTTTTGCAAGGAAAATGACCAGTAAATCTCCTTATAATGGCTCTATTCTATGGCTCATAGAGCATAAGGATGACTTTGTAGATATTTTAATTAGTTTTAGGGATATGGTAATGGACAATTCAACAAAACAATTGAAACGGTTTAATATGCTAACACTATAAAAATAGCCCTGATTTCAACAATAAAAACTGTAAAAATGCTTTTTTTCTTTTTCAAATATTTCCCAAATGATGTTTAACAGAGCAAGGATTTTTTTCACAGTATTTCCTATAATATATTTTCTTCTGGAGAAAGTCTTAATTGTTTTATTTTGACTGGAATAAAAGCAGTTTTTAAGATTTTTAAAACCATTTTAATGTCAATATTATTAGCCACGTTAAGCAATATATTTTTTTCAATTGTCTATAGAACAAACTACTGTTATACAATGACTTGCCTAATTACCCTAACTTGCCTAATTAACATAATTAACCCAGTTAAGTTTTTAAATGTCACTTTAAGCTGAATACTAGTATCTTGAAAAATATCTAGTAACTGTATATACGGTGGATATGGTAAATTGACTTTCCCAGAGTTTCATGCATGACACTTAACGTTTTATGCTTTTTTGATGACATTACATGGTTCTTTTGCTGTATGTCACATTGAATTTTGATAAATAATGTTTGTGTGTGTTTCCATGATGGTAACACTGAGCATCTTCTACATATTAGTATGTTTCTCTGCTTGTAGGAAAAGTAGTTTTTGATGAGCATTGGTTCATCATATGACTTTCTCATCCCCACATGCTTATGGTTGTGTTTGTGGTATAATAAAGGTTTGATGTGTAAATGTTAGTACTTAAGTGTATGACACTATAAATTAATTAAACATGGTAGGTTACCATAAAATGAAAAAAAAAAAATCTTTTGTGGTTTCCATTGTATTTACAACGGTAAAATTCTGGCAAACACAGCTTTTACCATGAATTGTACAGATTTTATTATTATTATTTTTTTTTTACAGTGAACTTTAAGAATTTTAGTCACCACTATAATATGATATATAAAGAAAATGCATACAATATTCCAGAAACACTCTCCTGAAACAGTGATGTTGTGAAAATGCATAATACTCGATCAATGTGAGACAAAGAGACAAGGAATTGGAAGAGTGTTTCATAAAAAACATTTAGCACAATCTCCATTCTGGCAGGAATATGCTCGGAAGAAGAACATGAGATAACACCAGAAATCATCCAAGTATAATAAAGTTACTCCGTGGTGTTGGGACAGAATGTGGCAAGAGCACTGCCAATGATATGTGTTTGTTTTAATCATGCTACCAATATTTTAGACTTGGAGCGAAACTGAACACATTTTTTAAAAACAATCAGAAAAAAACAATTAAAATAAAATAAAATAAAATAAATGAATGCATTATCACTGAAATCAGATTTCCAGAAATCCTAAACAAAAAATTCTGTCACCATTTACTCACCCTTTGCTTGTACAAACCTGTTTAAGTTTGAATATTTTTAAAAATGCTGAAAAACTGTAACCATTCACTTCCATTGTATTAGTTTTTTTTCCCACTATTGATGTCAATGTTAAAGGTTTCTAATATTTTTCAAAATAACTTAAATAAAAAAAAACATTTTTGGATAAACTATGTCCCTTTAATGTGTACACTGTTTTTTTTTTTTGTTTTTTTTTTGATCAAGTAAATAAAAAACCCCAATTTGTAATCTGGTCAGTTATGCTAATTAATAATATGGATTGCTTGTACTGATCAGTCCTAAATTCACTCATGCCAGTAATTGCTGATCGACAGAGGGTTAACTGGACATTTCATTCATCTGCCCACAGCCATATTTGTTATCCCGTTGCAGGCGGACACTGAACGGCCCCCTTCTTTTCCCCTAAAACTCACCAGGAGTCTGTGTGTGGCTCGCTCCAGATGTCCCGGCTCTTTTGTTACGGTGGAGATTCAGCTGGCCACTGCCCTCTCATTAGTGTCTGCTGATCCATATGTCATGTTAAAGACGGCCTTTGATCAGCGGCGAGCAGGGCAACATTTGAGCCGCCTAGTTTCACAGCAGACAGAGATTAGAGACAATCAGACGACAAATATAATCATTTGGAATATGACAAAGCTTGTTTGCGAAGCTGAACGGTTCATTCAAGAGGACAGTTCCTGAAGACCACCTCTGTCTGGCCTACTTCTGAATTTGCTTAAAAGATTAAAACCGACTTTCAATTCCCATTTAGTCCGTGATGTTTGGTAGTTATCAGTGAGAGTGAATTATGTGTAAAATAATCCATGTTTACATCAGATTAGCATTACAGCTCAGACTGCAAATAACTGTTCCTTTAATTTGCCTCATTAAAAACTGTACAGGTAACATAAAAAGTCAATGTGAAATCAAAATATACAGTGTTTATTTTGCTAGCGCACATTGCCATTCTTTAGGTAAACAATTAATCCATGCAAAAAATTTTTTTTGATAATCAGTCAAAATCTGACCATGTTTGGAGTGGCGGTCCTTCTCTGTTGATGTCAGTTTGACCGCTTCAGCCACAATATTGTTTACCACACCCCTTATACTGTTAAAAAGTCAGGATGAACTGGAAGTTGCTGAGACTTTTATTTCAATATATTGATGTACTTCCAACTGAAATGGAATATTGAGTAGGGCGGGGCTTTCTTTTTGTGCATCATTCCCTCAGCAAACTAACTGTAAAAGGGGCGTGGTTAAGGATATTGTGGCTGCAGCCATCAAAGAGACAACAGAAAAGGACTGACACTTTTTTCAGTGGATTAACTTGCACAGAATAACTGTTCACCTCAAGAATAAAAATGTGCAAAATAAACGCAAATTTTTAACAAAAACTGTTAAAGGATCAGAACACCCCCCCCCCCCCCCACCCCAAAATGGAAAATGGGGGGATTGGATACTACAGTAGAAAATGGTCAAAGATGGTCAGAGATGATATCAAAGATGGTAGATGGTCAAATGTTTATGCAACAAAAAAGCATCTTTAGCCATTGAAAGAGAAAAGCTGACCATTTATATAAGACATTGTAAACAACCAAAATCAGTTGGTTAGTGCCAGTTGGTCTTACACATTACACAATACAAGTAATTGTTATAATTATGATTATTAAAAATTTCCTATGCATAATCGCTGAAACATACCTCTTTGCTTTAACACTGACTGACTGGAACAAGTCTTCTCCAAAATCACCTCAAATCAAATAGACTTCCACAGAACTTCCTTGTCAACAGTTTGATTTTCTTATCTGCATCAAGTGATAAAACAACCATTGTCTAGGTTTCTTGACATGTTTTTCTGGCATCATGCTTTTAAAAATTGGCCTGCAGTGAAGTATCTTGGAAATCTACTTTTTCCACGTTCTAAATTCCAAACACCTCACAACTAAAAACCACATTGTCTCACTTAGTGAATCATTTGAATAGGTTACCTAAACTAGTTTCAAGTGAGAAATACCACAAACATGCAGACTGAAAGTTTTATAATCAAGCTCACAGTAAGGAACCCCTTGAAAGAAAAGAATCAGAGAAAAGTGTGAGAAAAGTGACAAAGTTCCACCAAGTCGGAGAGATCATAAGAAAAACACCCCTTCCAAAACGAGTTCCCATGGAGACAAGTGGGCTGGCATACAATAGAAGAGAAAAAGAAGGAGTGCAAAAGAGAAAGAAAAAATAGAGAGAAGGACCGAGGGGCACGGGGGAAAGGAACGTAGGATGGGGGGTATAATGAGCTGTTCGGCAGAAATTTGGGCATGAAAAAAGTGGACAGAAAAAGAAGAGAGAAGTGAGAAGAAAACAAAATTCATCCTCCTTATCCTGTCGACTTGCCCACTCCACAGGTTTGTTTGGGCGTGGAAAATATATTTCTGAATGTCAACACAGCACATATTGCTGTAAAACACTTTTAAAACAGGTGGTTCCTGAACTTTTCATTGGCTATAGGTAGATTATGGATTGACAGTGAGCTTGATGGATCAATCCAAGAGATGTCAGATAAGTTGGCAAATGAAGGCATGACAAAAAGTACCTTGAGATTCTATTTATAACATAAAGAAGGCCACATCTGTCATAGAATGCCCTCTCTGCCCATTTTTACTTCTTTGTTCGACTGTTTCTTGCCGTAAAGATCCTCCTCTTTAGTCAGTGAAGTAGACAGAGAATAAATGGAAACCTAAGTACATGTCCATGCCCTTCTCTTTGATCTCTCTTTTCGCAACCTCACTTATTTAAAAGTTTAACCCAAGTATTGTCTGGCATCTTTCTGTTTCTCCACACTCCTACTCTTTATCTCTTTCCCTTCGTGTCTCTATGGCCAAGCTTTTTTTTCTGTTGGCATGGCTCCTGTTTGTTTTCAGCCATTTTGGGGACTGGCAGTGCTCGTAACAAACTGCTTAAATGGCGTCCTCTCGCTCATTCTCTCCCTCGCTCCTGCTCTCCCTCCCTTTCCTTGCTATCATCAGGCTTGGTGTATGTAGAGTAGACAGTTGTGCATGGTGAAAGTGTGTATTTGTGTGTGTGTCTAATGAACAAAAAGAAAAATTTGGAATAAAAAGAGAGAGTTGGAATTAGAATGAGGCTACAAGGAGGGGTGCGGGTGAGTAAGGGGTATGAGACTGGGGGAGATAAAAAATGCAAAAACAGCCCAGAATCATGTGTCAGTGGCAAACTGAAGTGTGAGCGAGAGTGAGCAAGGGAAAGAGAGATAGAGCGGCAGCAGGAGGGGGAGAGTCAGAGTGCGAGAGAGTCGTTTCTGCCCTCTACATAGCGCTGTCTGTGTGCACGCGCTCGTCTTTCCCTGTGTTCTCTCTCTCTCTCTCTCTCACTCATACACGCACACGGGAACACGCAGACCAGGACACACAGACCAAGGGAGGGAGAGTGAGAGAGTGAGAGAGAGAACACATCGCAGCCGAGATGCAGCAGAAGGTTTTTCGAGGTACGTTGTCTTGTTGTGTGCTTGCCTAGCAGAGAATGGGAGCGCGAAGGAGAGACTTTTTCCTCTGATCTATCTTGCTGTCTTCACCTCTTCCTGCTTCTTGCGTTTCTGTACCACTCTCATATCATATCGATGTTGTTTTGGTTCTGTGTAGACACCAGAACTGAGTGCGTGTGGGGGGGTTTGTGTGTGCGCTAATCAAGGCCTGTCTCCCTTATCCTCGGCTGTTGTGGCTGAACCACGCAGTTCTTTTTCGGGGTTGCCGAGTCGCTCCAAGATTAAAGTGAAACGAGAATAAAGCTTTATACTTTGCACTCTCATATCGTAATTACTGTTCTTACGGATTTGGATACTTTATATTTTGTCATGTTTGCATCTGACAAAATGCAGCGTTTTCTTGGAAAAATAGACTCGGTCCTTTTTCCTAAAAGCAGCATCCGGGATTACGTAAGATGAATGTTATAACAAAATGCTCATGCAATTTTTTTGTAAAAAGTTCAGATTTACAGTCTTTTCCTCTGTAGCATATTTAGTAGTACACAATTAACAGCCCCTACAAGGCCATAGGGTCAGAGGTCGTTAGAAGCCATGCAGCCAAGTTGTATGGTCTCACTGAAGTGAGCTGCATATACGCCAGGATCAAGAATTTTCTGCTGCTGCATAATAGTTCAAGCAAGCTTGCGTGGGATATTTGATATTAAAGGCTGGCACACATTTGTTTGAAGTGTTTGGCATATTCAAGCAACAGAAGTATCAGTGTTAGAATGGAAACATGGCGGGCTGCTCGTCTTTCTAACCAAACTGAAGCATTATGGATGCAGGTTCAGGCATGATCTAGTAGAAGCGGCTTCAGCCAGGTCACTCACTCTTCTCACTCTATTGGTGATGTCAATTTTCTTCCACTTTTGCTCTACTTAGAATATTGTCCTTGATCATATTACAGCAACAGATTCACAGGAATCACTTGTCGAGTTTCGACTTAGTGAACCATATCAAACACAGCGTGTAACACAGGCAGACTAGCTGGAGCATGGCCAGTCATGCCAAATCACCAAGATACCATGAATTGCTCAAGGGAGTGGGGGGAAGCAAAGAGTGAATAAATCCAACCACAAAACCATCCTTGGACCATCCGTCTCCGTCTCCTAACTGCTTTCCTCTTGCTCCTCCAAAACAGCCCACTTCTCCTTTTTGCTCTTTTCCCTACCTCTCATCTCTCCTCTGGCTGGCTATACCATATTTTCGGCAGGGGGTTGTGTAGAGTTCAGTATCTAGCGACAGCCCCCTTTTCACAGTCCACCTCACCCTGGTGGGCCCCGTCACGGCCACACGGAAACAGGCGGCCTTCACTCATTACCCTTTTCTACTGCCATTCGGTCCATGGTCTCTTTCACTGGCACAGCTAAATGCAAGACCTTAGCTCATTAGCTTTTTCAAAGCTTTTTTTTGGTTCAGTATTATAACAAAAAAGTGTTCTGAAAATCTGAAACTGAAATCTGAAACCGAACATCTTTACCTGCACAACTAGCATGTTCCAGCTGATGACGTAGACTTAATGGCTGTTTTCAGTTAGGTAGAAAGTCAGTTTGTCAACCTTTATATAAATAAAGTTGACATAAGACTTCATTTTGCAAGATGCAACACCTTAATGCTTCAGCTCCAACTCCTTCAGTCAGCTGCATGTTTGAGTAGAGGGGCTGTCAGAGAGGGGAGGCAAAGGCCCTGTCACGCTTGGCCAGCCTCTTGCGCCAGGGACTGTTTGTTGAGAGGCAGTGTGTGCGTCATACGCAAAAAGAAAAGGAGGGTGAGAGGGAGAGATAAATAGGGACAGACGTACAGAGAAAATGAGGGGGTGGCAGATGTGTTTGTCCATTCACTATGCGAACACCATGTAAAACGGTGTGATTCTTAGGCCTTGTTTTATGTGATTGGGCGACAGACACAACAAGTGGTGGACAGGTTTAAATAATTTGCAACTCCTCCAGTCTAAATGAACTCTTGCATAACATCTATTAACATAACATCCTTTGCACACTCTCAGCAGCTGCATTTGTGGTGTGCTGGGTAATGCTAGCTGTCAAGCAGCTTGTTTACAGACAGACCGGTTCATATGTGCCTGCACGCCTACAAATGTGTTTGCGTGTTGAAGGTAGAGAGTGAGTGTGTGTGTGAGTAAGTGAGTGTGTGTGTGCGCATGCATGCATGCAGCTTGTTGACTGCCTATGTGTATGTGTGCATGTGTTAGAGTGTGTTTGTGGCTGTTCCTGTCTCCAGGCCTGGATCTTGCTTTCTTCCACACCTCTCCCTGTCTCTCCATGTCTCTCTCTGTCTCTCTCTCTCTCTCTCTCTCTCTCTCTCTCTCTCTCTCTCTATTGCTCTCCCTCCTCCTCTCTTTCTCTCTCTGCAATAACAGTGCTGACCTAGTTTCAGTGCGTTCAGGGCTGCTTGTGGAATTTTACAGAGGCCTGCCTGCCTGCCTGGCTAAAACGCAGGAAGAAAACCATGACTGGGGATTTTCTCTGGTGTCGCATCATTAGTACTAACTAAGAATGCTCTTTCTCTATGGTTTTTCTCTTTGGTAAAACATGTTAATTTAATAAATATTTAAATAAGCAACCAAAGATGGATGCAACAACATTAAGAACTATTCAGTCTCTGCTAAAGCCTGCTAAAGAAAAACTCAACGACAGTATGAATCATATGATCACCTGCTTGAAATTTGCAAGCAATCATCCAAAAAATCTGCATCAGAAATAAATGATGCTTCAGTTCAAAAGGCCATCTATATTTTGGTACCTTTTCACTCAAGGCATATTTGGAGCACTTTGACTATAAATAATACTCTGTTGGGGAAATCTTAATTAAATCTTAGCAGTGTTCAATTAGGTAAAGGGAATGCTGTGACTCAGTGGGGTTAATTGCTGAGATTCTTGCCACACTTTCAGATTTTGTCATGCCCAATTCAGAAACTGAGTTGTCTGCAACCAACCTTGTCTGAATAAGTTGCATGTGTATAGTTACCATAATGGATTGCTTATTTCATGCTAACTTGTTTTTTATAGTATGTCTGTTTTAAAACCTAGCATGCTGATATGCCACCCTATAGAGCATACTTCCTGTCATGTGTTTTTCTTGTTTATATACTACTGCTGCATTTACTGGTGTTTGTCAATTAAAAACAACTATTTTTAAATCTGTTGCAGGTTTAAGAGCGGGGTCATGGTGTCGGGAGAGGATGGCTGGGACCCTCTCCAGACCTGCACTGTGCTCTTGGAGCTGAATGTGCAATACATGGCAATTCCCGTCCTGTTTTATACCAACATAATCAAAGATGCACAGTGTTATCTACATCTAGAAGCTGTTGTCTCTGGGCTTGACCACCATTAAACTGCAGTCTTCTTGATCTGAACCTTCTGTTTTCCACCATCCTTCAACTTCTGCACTGAAGATAGAGATAAAACAGACACTCTGAGTCTTGAATTTTCCAGGACCTTGTTGGACTACAGATAGACCATTTGGATGTCTAGTGCTCTGATTTAGACCAACTATAGACTTGGAGAGCATCTCAGAGGATTTGAACAAGGAACCAATGAAACACAGAAATAAGCACATTAGAGGAGATAGGATGGGAGAGGGCACAGAGGAGGCGAATGGTGCCAAAACAACAAGGATATCACTTAGTTTTCCCCTCAGTGCGGGATTGCCCGGCTTTTCTGCACAGAAGCACTGTTCCTCACCCCCCCCCACTTCCTCTTCTGACGTCCATAGCAGAGATGGCTCAGATGGCATGGCATGGATGGGGGAAACATACAGAGACAAGCAGTTATACCCAGCATCTCCTTTACAACACTCTAACAAAATGGACAGCCCAAAGGAGACAGCTGGGGTTAGTCTCAATAATGGATACAAAGAGCATTCAACAACAGAAACAGCACATATCCTTTTCAACCTTAGTGCAAGAGCCTACCAGGACCAAGGTGTAAAGGACCCAGAGACTTCAAAAGGCAAAAAGCGCAAAGCAAAAAGCCTTCATGTTGAACTGAGCCTTCCTCTCCCCAGCATCAACCCCCACTCATCCTCATCAACCCCTCCTCCTCACTCACCCTCGTCTGTCTCTCTAACTTCCTCCCCCTTGACTCTCCCCACAGCATCTTTCCATGACTCCTTTAGGGCAGCGCCGAAGCCAGAACTACTGTGTGGGGTGTGTCACCGTCTGTTCAGCACTGCATCGTCCCTCACTGTCCACATGCGTCTCCATCGGGGGGGACGAGTACTCAGCTGCCACCACTGTGGCAAAGCCTTCATCCATAATAAAAGACTGCAATCCCATGAGGCCACCTGCAGGCAAGGACTGCCAGCTTTTCCAGTGCCACCCAAAGAAGAGCCCCTGGAGGAGGGCGAAGTGGAGGGGGAGAGAACAGATGAGGCTGCAGAGCCAGAACAGCTTGGACAAGAAACAAGGCCTGGCCAACCCACAAAGAAAGTGCGAGACCTTCACGCCCGTCATGCTGAAGCACTGACATGCAGGGATACCCTGGGGGAAGAGGATCACTTTGTAAAAGTGGTGGATGGACATATCATTTACTTTTGCTCAGTGTGTGAGCGCTCTTACATGACATTGTCCAGCCTGAAGCGACACTCTAATGTGCATTCCTGGCGCCGGAAGTACCCCTGTCACTACTGTGACAAAGTTTTTGCTCTGGCTGAGTACCGTACTAAACATGAGGTCTGGCACACTGGTGAACGACGCTACCAATGCATCTTTTGCTGGGAGGCATTTCCTACCTACTACAACCTTAAAACACACCAAAAGGCTTTCCATGGCATAAATCCAGGCTTGATCTCAAGTGAAAAAACAGCTAATGGTGGCTACAAGCAGAAGGTCAATGCCCTTAAACTTTACCGCCTGCTGCCCATGCGATCTCTAAAGCGACCTTACAAAACCTATAGTCAGCCAATGGCTGATGGACTACTAACTTCTGACTCAAGTGTTAGCCTGCCTTTGTCTGTAGATGGCAGCCTCCCACAACCCTTGGACACAAAGAAATTGGAGTCTTTCCTGAAAGATCTTCAAAACCAAGACATCAAGGCTGAGAGTGAGGGATTCCCTATCAGGGTGGACATAGAGCAGGTTAAAAAAATAGCATCTCCACAAACAGACATAGCACTAGAAGCAGGAGAGGTAGAGGATTCAGATTTATGGCCATCAGGTAATAACAATGGCAAAGGCCAAACTCCAAAGTGCCCAGAAGGAGCTGTGTCTTCAGTCATAGCATTTGCACGCAGTAAACCCTCAGTCATCATGCACAGCACTGCAGTTTCTTCCTCTGTCATTGTTCACAGAAATAAGACAGACTCTGAAGGGAGAAAAAGAAGTCAAGAAAAGTATCAAGTGGCAAAAACAGATCAAAAAACAACTAAAAAACATAACCAGAAAGAGCACACAGAGGCATACAGGGAGTGGAATGCTGTCAGTTTAGACCCAGAGGTCTCAAAAATCAGACATCCAACAGAGAAACTTCACAAGGGACGAAAAGTTCACCATAAAACAGAGTCAAGTAAAACAATACCTTTAGCGGTGGGATCAGAAGTCAAAGGGAGTGGTCCACTTTGTCAGATAACTGTGCGCATAGGGGAGGAGGCTATTGTCAAAAGGAGCATTTCAGAAACAGATCTAAGAAGAGACAAAAGCCCTACACGATGCAAACCCAAAAAGAGTAACCTCTTACAAGACAAACAGAGAGAGCAAAGACACACCCATCACCACCAACGTAAACATCGCAACTCCAATCAGGAAGGAAAGGAGAGGAAGCCCAAAAGGAAAAGCCCTAAAGTCAAAACCAAAGTGAGGAAATACTTCTTCCGGCAGGAAGTTAGGGAGGACAGAAATGACCATGATATAGAGGACAACCTGTGGAGGCCTTACTATTCTTACAAACCCAAGCGAAAGGCCCTTCATATACAAGGAGCTAAAGCCTGGAAACGTAAAATGCACTACAAACGATCCCTAAGGCCTATGAGGAGAGCTGAGAGACTCATAAAAAATCATCTGAATAAAGATGTTGAAGGTGAAGATGCAGATGAGAGAGAGGAAAAGAGGCAGAAAGAAAAGAAAGAACAGAGGGAGGTTAGTGATCCACTAAAAACTGAAGTCAAAGAAATGTCACACTCTTTCCCTGTCTCTTTAAGAACAGAACAGAAGGAAAAAGAAAACGGAACACATGGAAAGCCTGATCTCCCTCTCCCTTCAACTGCTCCTCAGGCTACACCTAATCCTCCACACACAGCATCCTCTATCATCAAGCAACGATGGTCAGAAGATCAAGCCTCTGAGTGTGGAACATGTGGGCGCTGGTTCTCTAGCCCAAGGAAACGAGACAAACATGAATTGACACATCTATTTGAGTTTGTATGCATGCATTGCAGAGCTCCGTTTCCCTCACAGTTCAAGCTAGAGGAACATCAGAGAACTCAGCATCCCAAAAACAAGCCCCTGTCTGCCCATACTTTCTTCACTTCGCAGTCATCAAAAGGTGAGGTGGAAATAAAAGTGAATGATGATGGAGTGAATGGACAGTCCATTGAGAAATGCAGCCCAGTTCGCTTGGGCAGGAGGCCTTTGATCAGATACACATGCTCAAAATGTGATAAGGTCTGCAAAACCTCTGCTGCACTCAACTGCCACCTCAAGCGACATGAGTTAGGGAGTTTAACAGAGAATGAAGATGCACAGGAAAAGCAAGACATGCCAAGTTACACACCTCCTGCAGTGGATACTATACCAAGCAAAGGTTTAGACACAAGCTGTGAGCAAGTACAGCCTGTGTCTGTCATATATTACTCCAAACCAGAATGTCAAAACACCGATAACCAACTGAGTGAGAAGATGGAAGAACACCAAAGAGTCAGAAATTGTGAAAGCCCCAATGTGGCAAAGAATGAAAAAGTTCACAGTCCACGGTGTGCACAGTTCTCCCAAGTTATTCACAGCCCCACTTTAAAGAGATTTAACGTAATTTCTCCAAACCTCCCTAGTGTTTTAGTAATGAATGGTGCAGAGTGCCTAGACTACAGGACACCAGAAAAACAAAATTTAGAAAAACTAGATCAGCAGAAAAGAAGCCAGACACCAAGTGACAGGCAAATCCAAGTATCTCAAATGCTGACAGAGCCTCGGATTAGAAGAGAAACAACTCCATCTGTACCCATATCACTAAAAACAGGCAGAGGTTATGCATTTAGAGACTGTGACATAAATCCAAATGAAGATTTCAGTGATTTACAAGATGCTCAGGATCTAAGAATCTTTTCTCAATCTAGCAGCCAAGCCCAAGACTTATCCATGCCAACAATACTGGCAAAAAAGAGGGAGCTTGATAAACAGATTAAACATCCATCCAACATCTTAAAGGCCCAGTCTTGTAATGAGGAGGTGTCATTGCTAGTGCCCAAAGAGGAACCACTCAGTCCTATTCCATCTCCCACATGCTCTGTCATTCAAACCACTCCTAAAGGTCTTTCTCAAAGATATTCAAAGTCAACGTGTCACTCTCCAGAACCCCTGGACCTACAGTTGCGACCACAGTTGGATCATAGCCAATCACACAGAGGAAGAAACAACTCAGAAAAACAGGGTCTAATGTTGCCAGCAAATTCAGCTGGGATAAGCGATCCTTCTTCCCCTGCCCTGCTAAATCCTCAAGTGCCCGCAGCAGAGCCTGAATTAAAAGACAACACCTCTGTTACTCATACAGAACACCACAGGGTCTCGGGCTACCCTGTCCAGGAGTTTTCTCTTCCCATGGTTATACCTGGAGGGTACTGTTCTGGTAAGAAACAGGAGGAGCAAATCCTGATGTCTTACCCTGCTGGACCCCTACCATTTCCTCCACTTGGGAAAATGGTACCCCACTCTGACTCCACTAAACTGCCCTTTTACCCTGACCCTTATCACCTACTCTATGGCCCACAGCTACTGCCATACCCTTATAACCTTGCTGCCCTTCCAATGGCTCTAAATATGATGGCATCAGGGGACAAAGAGCCTTTGCCCTTCTTGCCTTTTTTTAATTATGCCGCCGCAGCTGCCCCTTTAACAGGCACATTGCCCCATCCTTTAGTGATGAACCCCAGCCTATACAACAGTGGCGGCAGCAGTAGCACAAAGCAGGACAACCCATAAGTTTAGTACACAATGGCAGCAAGGGAATACCTGTAAAAGAGCAGAGAAGGCCATTAAGGGTGGAAATTATGTTTTTTTTTCTGTTTGTTAACCAAACACTCTTGCACAGCTCTTACTTCTCTTTTGTAAAGCAGCAAATGTATAGGCATTCATAGGAATCAAATGTGGTGGAACGATGGAGAGTGTCTTGAAGACAAAGAAGAAAGGATATGAGGGGATGAAGAACAAAAAATATAACGCCCCCTTCAGGCACTGCCAAGATGCACCTCCAACACACCACCCTTTTGCCTCTTCTGTAGTGTCGATAAAGCTGGGATCTCCATCATCTCAGAGTCATTACGATATTAGAGATAACGTGAACAATAACAGCTAACAGGATGTGTGTTTTTCTAAATGAATTCTGTCTGCTTTCCATAATAGGGACAGTATAACAACAATAATGATAATAATAGTTGTGTTAATTATACTGCTTACAGCTATACAAGGGTGGTATATCATCAAAAGCTAAATGTTACGCCTGAAGTGGCTCAACATACTCAACACACAGGGAAGGAAAATGCAGTAGCATTTATGTGTGTGTGCATGAGTGTGTATAGTGTGTGAATTTGTATAGGGGTAATGCATGGAGAAATTGGGGTAGCTCATAGTGTCATATCTTACAACATCGGTACTCCAGTCCTGTGTTTTTCAGTATTTCGGCTTTATGTGTGCCTGCAGGTTTGTGTAAGTGTATTTGTGGGGTGTGTTGGGGGTGTAGGCATGCACACTTAAAAATCCTTTGTGCTGCATCAGCCTTGGCCAGGTCCTTGGAAGTTCACGTAAAAAGCACCATTCCTGGGAAAGCTGTTATAATCTTAATAGGTCAGTAAATAGAAAACATAGATGAAGTTCTTCTTTTGTAAGTCATAGCATAGCAACTTGATGGTGTAGCTACATGTCATATGGATAAAACATATTATGTGATGCCTTCACTAACCAGGATTATCATGACAAGATCAAGTGTATGGTGATTTAGAATACACTCTACATTTGCCCATGTTATGCCTAGAGACAGATTCCGTTTCACATTGTTTGGTTTGTAGGATGTGGCTATTAATCCTTGATCATTTATTAAATAAGTCTGTGTACTTCCAGTACTCCTGCCAACAGTTTCATCTCTTCCAGCAACATACGTTCCAGTCGACTTCATGTTAGTGGCCTTCTCCTCCCCACTGCCCCCTGGTGTCCACCAAAGACACTCCATTCACTTGACTTGATTTGAGATGCGACAGACAGTGTGAAACCAAGTGAACAACAATATAGTGTGAGCTAAAATAGGAGCAAAGTGGAGAAATGTGCAGTATGTGGAGTATGTTAGCACAACGGAGCTTCCTTTGTAAAGAGAATAGAGGCAGTTGTTGGAGAATGTTAGGTTTAGGAAAACAAAATCTACTACGTAGAAGCAAGCCACCATTTCTGTTGGTGTTTCTGTTGGCAAAGACAGGGAGAGGACGTCAGTCACTTCTGACACCCTGCAGGGCCTGCACTATGGGACTTAAAGCACTGGAGTGGCTTAAGCTCTCCCTTGTACTTTCTTGTTTTTGTTTTTTCAATTTTGTTTTTCACTATATTATGTTTGATTGACATATTTTTCCCTTTTTGGTAGTGAGACAAGGCTTGTACTTTGAAGCTTATTCAAGTACACAAGAATATGAATGTAATTTAGTCATGAGGTTAAAAAAAAAAAAGACAGTATGGTAGATCATTTCTGTATGCTGACTTGAAAAATAACATGTAAAACTGAACCGCTATGAGGTATTCATATACATATATATCTATATATATACAGTAGTCATAGAGATATGTCAAGGAAGTTGGATTCAATATAACCACAACGCATGAGCAACAATTGCTTCTACAGTATCTTCTGGTGTTGTCACAAAACTTCATTTTCCTTCATAAGTGGTTCTTCATTATGTTCTGCTTTTTTTTCTCTCGAGACACGTCCTCACAAAAACTTTTTTAACCCCTCAGTATCAACATTTCAAATCTAAAACCAAAAAGAAAAACTCCTATGTTGCCTTATTTCTTTTCCCCAAGCATTACGAAAGCTTTTCAAACCCCACCCTTCCATCTCCAGCTCTTTCTCATTCCAAAATCCTCCATTTCCCCGGCGATTCTCAATATTTTACCTTCTCCCTTTGAAGTAAGTGTGAAACTGTGCAATGTAGCCGCAGCACTGTTTATTTCCCGAGGGTAAAACACAATGCAATGAACGGTTGTGGATCATGTAGCTTCACTCGGGTATGAGTACAAGCCTTTTGTTTGCATTGTAAGACTGTGTGTGTGTGAAAGAGAGAAAAGGTGTGTGGTGGTAAAGGAAAAACCAAAACAAGGTCTATCTCCCTTGATAGTTACCAACAAACTTGTGTTGGATTCTGGACCTGGTATTTTTTGCTGTGTTTTCTCCACCACAAAAATGTTAAATTAATTTTAGAGATATGTCAATTATGTCAACTACCTGTACCAGTCATTGGCAGCAGATGTTCAATTTATGTAAACGAATGTATAAATTGTCGAGAGGTGTCACTTGAAAACGTGACAACTATTTTCAGAGAATTAATAACATTGGCTTTGTATATTTATTTTTATTTTCTTCCTTTATAAATTATAAGCATTTAAGTCTGAATGGATTTAAATATTAGCCCAAATATCAAATGCTAAATTCTGAATCAGTAACTGGTTAAAATGACTAAATCTAAAATTCTGATGTTTACATACAAGATGCCTTTGCATTTTTTTTATTTTATTTAAATAAGCTAATAAGAATATGCACATAATCTGAATGCACCTTACAGAGACAAAATTGTGATACCATTTTCTATAAAACACTATATTTAAGTTTTACTTTTGGGGAACATCAAAATGAGTTGCGTTCTTGTGTTCCTGTTCATCCATCAGCAAACATTCAATAAAATTCAGTGGATAGTACGCTTAAAAGAGGTCACTTGTGACTGTGTGGGCTACTACTACTACTTCTACTAGACCTACTTTAAATAATATATATATTTATGGGTCAGCATCTGGATAGACTACTGAATATTTGCACAGAGCAGTTAAAAAAATTAGCCTTTTCGTGGGCATATGTACTGAAATAATCCCAGATTTGTTCAGTATGTTTGGTTTTGAACAACACATGAAATACAAAATATTAATATCAGCTTGGTCCACCTAGAACAAGGACCCTTTAAAGGCTTCAATTTCCAATCCAAATCTACCAGCTGCATATGTTCTGCACTTGGTCATAGTTGTAGGCATGTGACTGAATTGTCTGGTATTTTGTGACAATGTTATATTGTGCCATTGTTTTAGAGGTCCACATTATATTTGGGCAGTTTCAAAGACGTGAAATGTTTGAAAACTTTATTTGTGTCTTGTTGACTTTGTGACCATTTAATACAGAGGTTTGTTGGCACACATTGCCAATTCAAGTCTACAATCAGCAGTTCATTTGTTTAGTTTTTTTGCTCCAGCTCTCTTTACTCCCTCTGTCCACACTACAACCATACAAATAAAGTATTAACCTGATGACGTACAAAATATCTTTGAATTCATCATTACTGCGTAGTGTATATTCAGTTTCGACAAGAAATGCAAATTAGAGAGGTTTAAATGTGATTTTTAAAAATGCAATTTCAATGTGATGATAATGAATGTCTTTAACGGTTGAATGCAATATATATATGTATATATATGTATATTTTATTACACATTGACAAAAATATTTTAAGGGTACAAAGCTTATCACTAGACAATTACCCTCAAAGTACACCTTTGTATCTTATCTACCAGTGTTGTAATGGTACACAAATATGGTGGGTGTGTATGTTCCTGCTGTTTTAAAGTCATGGTTCAATACAGCAAGGGGAGAAATGAAGAATAAACTTACTTCTTTCCTTTCCTTTTATATTTTGACACTAAATAATTGTGGCTTTGTTTTGAAATAATTAAAATTTTCTTTAAATATTGTCTAATATAAAGTATAAACTATATTGGAACCTCTATTGCTATTACAAATTAACAACAAAGCTTCAAATAAATGCATGCAAAATAAATGCATGCAAAAATGTCAATTTCACATAAATAACTTTTTACATTAACATCTATATATAATTAAACATTCATTCATTCATTTTCTTTTCGGCTTAGTCCCTTTATTAATCTGGGGTCGCCACAGCGGGATGAACCGCCAACTTATCCAGCATATGTTTTACGCAGCGGATGCCCTTCCAGCTGCAACCCATCACTGGAAAACATTCATACACTCTCATTCACACACATACACTACGGACAATTTTTAGCTTACCCAATTCACCTATACCGCATGTCTTTGGACTTGTGGGGGAAACCGGAGCACCCGGAGGAAACCCACGCGAACACAGGGAGAACATGCAAACTCCACACAGAAATGCCAACTGACCCAGCCGAGGCTCGAACCAGCGACCTTCTTGCTGTGAGGCAAACGTGCTACCCACTGCGCCACTGCGTCACCCCTATAATTAAACAATTGAAGTACAAATTATTTTTCCATGACTAATTTATTTAAACCTATATATTAAATAATTAAGACATCACTACAGGTTACCTAAAATGAATGTTTATGCCATCACATTGCAAGTTTTTTAGAGAAATGTTCTTCTGCAGTGAGCTTATGAGCTGTGGTCACTGCATGACTTGCCTAACGTAAATATAATGTGATGAAACATTTGGTTTTACTGACAACTTTCCATATTTAAAACACTAATTTAGCAATTACATGAGACATGGTAATATACATGTTTCTATAACTTCCATTATAACTACTGTTTCAATTTCCTGATAAAATGGAAAGAATTTGACTATATCTATTTAACTACATCATATAACTGAAACAAAACAGACTAAATATACATGTACACCATATTAGTATTGTATTAGTAAAGGTGGAGATTAGTAAAAGCCTAAAGCATAATTTTAGGCTTTTTTCCAGCTCTTTGGCTCATGGACCGAAGGTCAGAACACAATGATGAAATAATTAAACAAAATAGTGGAAAGTTTTCAAACTTTTCTTACATCTCATCTTCCATTTATTCATAGTAATAAAATAGACATTCCAAGTACCAAACCAAACCAAAAAAAAAAAACATATGCCTCACTAATAATATGCCAAGGTTTCACTGTACTGGATGAGCAAACATCAGTTCCCTTTCAAAGTTCAGCTGTTATGCAATCACTGCCAGGGCTGCGTTTCCAAAAACCATCCAACTAGCCAACTAAGGTCGCAAGTTCCGTCATTACAATTATAGTTCAGCGATTTGGTGTTTCCCAAATCTGTCGTTCCAACCAACAACCGCAAACTGCATTGTAAACGTGTGTGGTTGCAACTACACCTCTAGAGATGTAGTTAGAAGCAGAGTTCCTGGTTGTGTTCTATTCCCAGTTATCCCACCTATGCCCTATTCCTTTCGAACGTTCCACTTTGAATGATTAATAAAATAAGCTTAAAGTTATCTCTCTCACATGTAATTTGCTTTCAAAGTTATGTTTTTACAGCTAAGCTTTTGCGAACGTCACATTGTCTCTGTAATTCTGTTGCAGTGTAGAAGCTCTGTCACGAAAACAAATTCCTCGTATGTGTGAACATACCTGGCAATAAAGCTCTTTCTGATTCTGATTCTGATTCTGATTGACGTGGCTCATACCAAAAGCTATAGATGACCTATGATTTATGAGCGGAAATCTCCAAAGCTTGTGCAAACAAAAATAAAATAAAATAGTTAATGTAAAATAGTTTTAATTTATAGTAGCCTATTTAAATGTATCTGTGCTGTATATGACACATAGGCTACAACATTTCTGCAGGGGTTTGAGTGTGTCAAAGTTGTAAAAGTAGACATTGCAAATAACTAATAATAAATAAATTGCCTACTTAATAATAATAAGAAGAAGAAGAAGAAGAAGAATTGAAATGTAATTATGGCAACTAATAAATAAAAGTAGTTTTTACATTATTTGATCATATAGGTTATATTTTAAGCTTAAACTGTCAGAAGAACTAAGCAAAAACTGTATATTTACTACAAGGCATGACTTTAACGTAACAAAAATGTATTTATACCTACTCCACACCTAAATGACATATATTTAAGTCTTATTTTTGCTCTTTTGTTCTCACAGTTTGCTCTACAATCTTTCAGCCATTCATTTGTGTGCCCTGCTTATAGCCATTAAACACAGATGGTTTAGGTCAAATAAATCCCCATGTTATCAGCATTCCTACATATGCTCAAACAAACATCCACAAAATCAATATTTTCTGGTTCTGTGATGTTAACATCCTTAGTCACTGGTCTTGTGGGAGTTTGTGTGTTTGACTGGAGTTTACTCACTTCTCATAAGACAGAGGGGAGAGAGAGAGGTGGTCAGACGGCAGTAGACTGAAACAAAGCGTCTAGCTCATTCATTCTAATCTCTGGAGTTAAAGAAAATGAACTGTCTCAAGGAAGTGATCATATTGTTGTTATGCCCATGCCTGATTCTTCTGTGCAGGAGAGTGGCAGGTGATCAGGTGAGTACGACATCTCTATAAGATATTACTTTAAACAAGATATGAGAGATAAGTAATCACAAATTTGTTTTGTTTGTTACTATGAAATTGGTGCATTTTACCGTTACATACAGTATGATTTGAAAGCACAAAACTGTAACCATGCAATTTAATTAACGTTAATTTAACCATAAAAGCTAAAAGTAATACACATTTAAATGAAGAATCTGATACACTTCACCTAATTTTAATTTACACGCAGAAAAGGACTTCTGCTAACACCAAAGTACATTTATTGAAATAAGCTCAACTTTTAAGTGTGATTTAATTAAATGTCAAAAGAAAATAAACTTTATTTATTTTTTAAAACTTTATTTACATTTTTAAATATCTTGTGAAGCTCAAACTCCTCAAAAAAAGAAATGAAAAATATTGAAAGGTTATAAAAAGGTCTCATCAGCAGATGCACTAACAAACATGATATATGAACAATAGTTTTGTAAAGCCAATTATAAGCCTTTGTTAGATAAAAAAACAAAACAATTATTCATTATTTGTTCATGTTAGCTCATGGCAAAATTGTTAAAAAATTAAACTTTAATTTAATTTAATTAATTTATTATTATTATTATTTTTAGTACATTTTTCATGTGGGAGTCAGGATTCAAATGACAAGAATGATGTATATTATCTTATTCAATGTAAATTTTTGACATGTTTTTGCACTAAAAACGTTCAATAAAATATATTTAAAATAAATAAATAAAACTTTTGAGTTTAGCAATGTATTGGGGAATGCAGAATTCAACATCGACTTATAAATGCTTTATTAGAAGTATTGTTATTTTTTAGTTCATGTTAACTAATGTAGTTAACCCTTGACATAGGAAACCTAAAAGTGTCACTTTTTTGGTTAGATATTTCAATTTTTAAATTCAATTAAAATCCTTATTTGTCAGTTGATCTGGATTAACTGTAGTTAGTAACATATCTCATAATGGAAATATTGCATGGAAGTTAAAAACCACCAAGTTCATTAAATCTATTTGTTACAATGTTATAGACAACATTGTAATGATCTGTACTACTTTTTTTCTCTATTACATACCCCACAATTTTAAGTTATTATGATTTATAGCAGATTTTATAAAACTACAGATTTTATAATTAATTTAAATTCTTCTATCTTAAAATGTAGATATTTAAAGGATTACCTGATTCAGTTTTGATGTACTTCTAAAACAATGAACATATTGTGAATACATACAGTTAATAAAATTTTGTTTTCATATTTTTGAAATATATTAGTGTCCTCCACTAATTTAAATTGTATCCTTGTAAAACAAATATGTGTCCATTGCAAAACCAACTACAGAAGACTAAAGCAGTGGTGAATATTTTAAGCAACTTGCTGCCCTGAAAGCAACTTCAGCTGATAAAGTCATCGCATGGTTGGCGTATTTAACTCTGAATTCGTTGAACCCTGATTCCACACTTGCCCCGGGCAACAGTATTTACACTGGCAGCTTGTCTGGCATATCTCAGACGCTGGTGTTTACCTAGCCTTTAGCGAGAGTGCGAGAGATTTGTCTAAATGTAATCTGAGTGAGTTTGGCTGCTGCATGATATTTGTTGTATGATGTCAAAACCATTCTCTGATTTTTTTGGGATGACTGAGACAGATATCCGGCAGGGAAGCCATCAATCTTGCACACAGACAACAGAAATGGACTCCTGCAATGCAAACATGTGCAAACCTCTCTGATGTCAGAAGGTGAGTTGATCACTTTTTAAATCGTAATTTATGGGTACGGATCATTATAATAGCAATTAAATTTGAAGATGTTTTACCTCTCACACACAGCATCAGATCGTACTTTGAGTTT
>CAIGQV010017602.1:4322991-4327622 GCA_903798115.1 Danio jaintianensis | reverse complement strand
TATATATATATATATATATATATATATAATTTGGTGATTCAGTCAATTGATAGATAGATAGATATATATATATAGCATAGACAGATATTAAAAGTCCTGACCTCTACTAACTAAAATATATATAAATAAGCAATCACACTATACATATCGTAAATTATTAAAAATGTCTTGCTTACAAAATATAAATATTTAAAATGATAATTAATTAGTATTTTGTGGCAGCACTGTGATCCTTAATCATTATTTTAATATAACCTCAAATGAATCTTGTTATAAATATGCCAGACAAAGATTTGTTTCTTTCAAAAATCACAGTTGGCAGAAATAACAAATGTTTTAATTTGTTGTGACTGCAGATCAGGGTCAGTCCACCAAATATCGTTTTTTTAACTCTTCTGAAGTTAAAACATTGGTATTTATGTTGTTAGTGTGGCAACATTTTTGACACCAAACATGGCACCATTTTTGCTCTTTTGCAAAAAAACAAAACAGTAAAATGACACCATTTATTTTAAAATAGGAAGTCATCAGTGGTTTACATAATAAAAAACTTATATTTTCCTTTTCATTTTTGTCCATATATAGCTTTTAAAATATTTTCAAGTCTTTTTTATGTGACAATATTCATTTTCAACCAGCCATATTAAGATAAACTAAGCTCTGTTTTGTTTTTGGACAGCTGGAATTGCGCAGTGAGGGCAAATTTGTGGTGCTGGAGGTAAACAATGAGGTAGAACTTGTAGTTGGTCTCCATTCGAAACTGGCAGAAGAAAAACTAACAGGAAAGATATGTCTGGCTCTCGGTGGCATGTTGGTGGACAAACAAAAACTCTTCCATCCAGTAAGCTTGCTTGTCTATTCCCAAAAACACTTGAACTGAAAAGTGAAAAATAACTATTACTGACTGACCACATAAATCATGCTAGTAGGTGACTTTTATTTTATCCTTTTACTAAGTTTGAGCCAGAAATGGATGCTTGTATCCGAGGAGGGCATTGGCTGAATCTCAGCACCCCCTGGGATACAGACTCAACATGGGAACCTCGGCCCTGCTCTTCAGAGATCAAGAAAGGGAGCTATTTTCCAGGAACCGGAGTGGCTGTGTTTAATACATCTGGTGAGTGAACAATCATGTATGTTTAAACTTGCATTGCAGATAAGATGACGTTATCTTTCCATGGACGTGTAACCACAGATCTTCCTGCTCTTAAGACCGAAGAGGCCGGAATCACAGTAGAGATCTTTGGATCTTGGACTGGGACAACGCTAAGCCTCCAAAGCACAGGCTTTTTGTATGTTTTAGATGGGGATAAACATGCTAAGGTATGTACAAAGTGAAAACAAAATGTTTGCAATTGTGAGGTAACTTCTTACAATACTAGAATTGTGAGTTTAATTACCTCAATTGTGAGTTAAAGTGTACAAAAAAAAAAATTTAATTGCTCTCTCTCACATTACAAAAAGCGATTAGTTACTTTTCTTTAAAAAAAGTGAGTAAACCCATTGCATTAAAAGCCACAAGTTGGCTTTACTTTAAAAAGTCGGTAAACCCATTAACTTAACTTTTATAATTATGCACATAGTTTGTTTACTTAATAATTATAAGGCAATGGGCTTACTCTCTTTTTTTAAGTAAAGTCAACTAATAGCTTTTTACAGTGCATGTCCTTCCAAACATCTGAGACCTTTGTTCGGAACACAAATTAAGATAGTTGAAATGAAATTTTGGGTGAATTAACCCTTTAATGTCTTTTTACATATAAAAACAATTGTGAGACATACATATTGCATTGCTAAAAATAAACACAGCGGTTTCATTTAACCTCAGAAGTCTGACAAAAAAACTCAGAATCACAAGACATGATCCATAAATCTATTATGGTTACATTTGTAAATCATAAATCAAGAGATACTGATATGAACTCACAATTCTTAGTTTCTTCTCAAAATTTATCTAAGTTTATTCTCAAAATTCAGATTTTTTTTCTTATGTAAGTAATAAGATTTGTTTATAAGTTTAAATCTGATAATTCTGACTTTTTCTCTCATTTTATATTTTGCAGGTTTGTCCGCTTTGTATATCACAATTCAGACTTTATTTATTTTATTTTAAAATATATCTTGAAATTATTTATCTCAAATAAAAATATAAATGTCAAAGCCTCAGATCTGTAAGAAAAAAGTCTTGCAAGATAAAAAGCTGAATTAAAACAATTGTTTAAACTATTTTTTGTTTGTTTTTTTAATTTAATGAAGAAATACTATTAAATATTAATTATAGACAGGAGTTAATATGAACCAACAAAAAACAACTGTAAAATTGACAAAGATTAATAACCATTGTAACATCTGCTTTGCTTATTGGTAGTTATAGCTTTAACTAACACTAATGGCACGTTATGGTAAAGTGTTTTGTACACCCTTTTTCACAGTTGGGCCTGAAAGAGGGATCGGCTGACCTTCCCAATGAACCTGCAACACTTACTTTCACTATACTGAAAAATACACTTGTGGTAAACAGCAAACCAGTGGTTGATTCGGAAACTCTGGACTATTTCTCCATGTGGAAAAATGGGATGCTCCTGACTTTTGGGGGAGTGCCAGGTAAAGTGAGCAAGAATTTCCGTGATAAACTACTACTCCATCAGCAACATCCTCATTGGTCTTTGTTAAATGCTTTATTTGTCAGTTAGAAAGCTGTGTGCAGGGAGTCTATTTAACAAATCCTTTCTTTTTCAATTGAGTCCATGAACTCTTTTTTTTTTTAGGTGACAGTGAAGTGGCAAAAAGTAATCCATACCTGCGTGGGTGTCTGGAGAAAATCGTTGTCCAGGGTCAGGTCATTGATCTTGATCGGGCAGTGTACAAACACACAGCGGTGTCATCCCACAGCTGTCCTACAGAAGCAATGAATGAACTCACTTAATAGAGATTCAACACAATCATCCCGACAGGCTCAACTCTTGATCAAATCAGGAAGGGCTATTTAAAAATGTTCAATTTTCAGTCAGCTCATTATAACCTTCAGAAATGTACTAATTGTCTGTTATGTTACAGTGACATTAAAATATGTTTGAAATGACAGTACATTAAAGGTCGAGCAATGCAAATTCTACTGAAATGTGTTTGCAAGCACATATAAAAGGGAATTTGTTTAATAACCTATTTTCGGTGAACAAAATAAATCAATTGCAAGAAAAGATGCAGTTCATTCATAATCAAGTAAAGCCAATACAATAAAACGTGCAGGTTATGTACATAAAAATCATTTTCAATGCTACTCCTTTGTTTTGCAACGGAATGGAATGACATTTTCACACTTTAACTTACATAATTTGGCAACAGTTGTGATTTGTATAAAATGTATTATACTCACAACTGACATTTCTGCTGCATTCACAAAAGCACACCAAGTATCTTTTAATTATATTTAAATTAATTGCAATGGTTTAGATTGTGTCTTTTTGTTCAGATACAACATGCCATATATTATACATGCAATAGCTAATTATAAATATACATTTATATATCATTTTTTCTTTTAAAAAGATACATTTATTGACTACAGAGATGCATTAATGAGTTTAGGTCAGTTTAGCTGTAAAATACTGCCATCTAGAGGATATTTTACACAAAAGTAGTACCGTTCACAAATGTAAAACTGGCAGCTTTTTAGAAAAAAAACAAATCTGAAATTGTTATATAACGTAAATGTACACTCTACTATTATTTCTGCACATTTTATGAAGGTGTATTTAAATCGTAAGTAAAAAAAAATACGAATAATTTGGTGACACTATACAAATACAAGTACTAATAGATCTTAATGACTTAATTAATTTGACCAAAAATTATATTAAGAAGAAATATTTGCTAATAGGCACAAAAATCTATTTAAACAGAATTTTCATAACCCATTATTTTAGTTGTTGTAGTAGTGCATATGAATGTAACTTTAAGTCCTTTTAAATGTCCTATAAATGCTTGAAGATCGAATTAAGGTTTTTAATTACATTTATTACGTAATTAAAGTTGAGTTCTCGTGTGAGAGTGTTGTTCAATACATAATGAGCATGTGTGCATATATTTACATATTACCTACTGCACTGCACATTCATCCAGTTTCAACCCTTGCCCGTTTCATTTACAACTGCACATAAGAATTAACTTTACTGACACGTCTGAGCATGTACGGATTAATCAAGTTAATACCGAGATATTAATTCTGGTTATGTCTATGATACACACCACTAAACATACCCATAGCCAATCGCGAACTACCTACAACCGACTAACCACTGTCGCAAAACTACGCTTGGTGTCGTGCACCGCGCCGCCCGTGCGAAGATGGCGGCTGAGCTGCATCCGCGCAGCGGAAAACTGATCGGTTTGTCGAACTCCAACCGAACCGCTCAACGGAATCAGCCGGTGCAGGAATTCAATCACGGCCTGGTCCTCAGTCGGGAGCCGCTGAGGGACCGCGATGTCTTCACTGTCCGCATCGACAAGAAGGTAAACAAGCATGTCCCACCAGAGAGAGGGAGAGAAAGAGGGAGAAATGGAGAAAAGGGTGGGAGTCTGTCAGATCGTCTGCAGTGGTTCATTACTGAGGCACGAGGCTCTGACAGAGC
>CAIGQV010017602.1:4305491-4317991 GCA_903798115.1 Danio jaintianensis | reverse complement strand
AGATGATTAGGATGTGTTTTATGCAAATTACTTCTATCAGACATGCCATTTATTTAGAGTAAATACATTTAAAGTACTTCAATATTTTTTTATTCCAGGTAGTTTACCAAAAAAACCCTCTATTTGCTTTTTAAATGTATTTGCCCTAAGAAAATGCTAATGTTTTTTTCTCAGTAAAATATATAAAAAAATATTTTTAGCTGAAACCTTGATGCTTGCTAGCAAATAAAATGCAAACCTCTGCTGGTACTTTGAGAATCAGAAAAACTGCAACAAAAAATGCATTTCTTACTTAGAGTTTTTGTCTTGTTTCTAGTCCAAAATTCTAAAAGTCAGATGCAAACATATCAACTAATGGTGTAAGTAATATAATCTTCAAACTGAAAACAAGATTATTTTACTTACCCCTTGGCAGATTATTTAGCTGTTTTTTAAAGGAAAAACTTACTTAATTTGTAATTATTATTTCAGGAACCAAAACACAATTTGTTTTTAACTTGTCTATAATAATGCTTCTTGATATAAGAATTTTTTAGATATTTGGACAAGAAAATAGACAAAATTATTATTATTTTTTTTGCAGTGTAGCGTTGTAATATTTTGTGACAATTTCTCACATGCTTTCAAATATGAAATGATCCACATAATTACTAGTAAATGAGTCCAGTAATCTTATGATTAGTCAAATCCTGGTACTGCCATATATGACATCATTCTTCATTCAGTCAGCTCTTACACAAAATCCTACTTAGAAAAATGGATTCAGAAGAGGATGTGTTTTAGTCAGATTGAATCATATAAAATGCTGTCTAATGTCTAAAAGAATTGACTTTCGGATTTATGTGGAAATTGAGGCCTGAGAAAGGAAGCTCTCAGCATCATTCATGTTGTTCCTTGATAATATGCCTGTTTCCTCTTCGTTTTCACTACTTCTGTTTCCTCACTTCGAGACAGAGGACAAAAAAAGACAATGAAGCAGATTACTGGTCACTTATGTAACCAGATTAGAGAAATGACTATCAGTGCCGCCTGTCCCTCTTCTCAGCCAGCCTTAACCCAGATACATATGGCCTGCTTCACTCACAGACTACATACATACCATCCACATAGAGAAACATTTAAGGAATGCGGTGATGATGCAGAATCTAGAGACAACACTTCACTGAACGCAGCGAGATGGAGGTCTTTTTAATGAAATCTTTGGACTCTGCCTGTGGCATGATGTGCAAGATGTTTACTTAAAAAAAAATATATATATATGATTACCTTACTTATAAAAAGAAGTATTGTGCTCTAATTTTGATCACCATTGTAGATTGGTTAGAAGGGTTAGTTCAGCCAAATATGAAAATTCTCTTATTGATTACTCACTCTCATGTCGTTCCAATCCCTTAAGACTTTTGTTCATTTTTGGAACACAAATGAAGATATTTAGATGAAATCTGAGCTCTCTCATCCTTCATTAACAGCAATGTTCAAAGTCAAAGAAAAGGAACCAAAAACATTGTCAAAACATTGTGACTTCAGTGGTTCAACTGTAATAATATGAAGCTCCAAGAACACTTTTGTATGCCAAAAATGTATAAAAATGGCTTTGTTCACCCAATGTCTACACTGTAAAAAAATCTTACTGCCCTAAAATTGTTTATTCACTCATTCATTTTCTTTTCGCCTTAGTCCCTTTATTAATCAGGGGTTACCACAGCGGAATGAACCACCAACTTATCCAGCATATGTTTTACGCAGCGGATGCCCTTCCAGCCGCAACCCAACACTGGGAAACACCCATATTCTTTTACACACATACACTACGGCCAATTTAGCTTATTCAATTCACCTGTAGCACATGTCTTTGGACTGTGGGGGAAACCGGAGCACCCGGAGGAAACCCACACGAACATGGGGAGAACATGCAAACTCCACACAGAAATGCCAACTGACCCAGCCAAGGCTCGAACCAGCGACCTTCAGGCGATCGTGCTACCCACCGCGCCACCTTAACTTACATTAGTCAAACTGACTCAAATATTAAGTAAAACCTTGAAAAAAAAAAAAAAAGTTAAAACCCGATTAACTCGTTAAAGTAGCATAAAAACATTTGTTGTCATGCCATTTGTCATATAATTTTTTACAGTGTATTCTTCCACATTAGGTTAGGGTGCATGTTTACTACAGGCAGTACAATGTATTGCCATTAGAGTCAGCAGCGCAACATTTAAGTGTTATATTACCCGTAGTACTGCTGAAGAGAGGAGATGGGTGAACAAATTTATTATTTATTATTTATTTTTGTTGATCACAAAAGTATTCTTGGAGCTTTGTATTAAAGTTGAACCCCTGAAGTCACATGGGATGTTGACAATATTTTTAGTTCCTTTTTGGGACTTTGAATGTCTCAGCACCGTTGGTGTCTATGGAGGGTCAGAGAGCTCTCGAAATTAATCTAAAATATCTCCATTTGTGTTCTAAAGATGAACACAGGTCTCAGGTGATTGGAATGACATGAGGGGGAGTAAATAATAAAGGAGTTTTTTTTATTTTTACTAACCCAACTAACCCTTTAAAAAAACAGCAATGGCTTATACAGTGGAAGTCTAGCGGCTAAGCTATTCCCATGAGTACAAATTTAAATATTGTTTTCAAAGTATGTTAACTTGGTGGCCAAAAGGCTTTCCTGTGTTGACCATGTAATTCTCATAAATCTGCTAACGTTCATGCAATATACGTGAGAGGATTCCAGAAAGGGAAGTAACCATCCACAAAGTACTGTTTACATTGGAGTGAACTCCACACACAGGACATACACTGGTGGACACGTAACAAAGTTTATCTGTCTAAAACAGTAGTGCCCCTAAAAGTATTATTCAGAATCTTTTATGTCTCGTAACAGTTTTTTTTTTATTTTTAACAGAACAGAAGCAAAATATGAGTTTCACATTTTTGCTTTGAATGTTCTGTCCTAGACTTAAGTCGGTGTAAACATTATTCTTCCTGGATAATTTTTTTCAGAAAAAACTTTACTTTTAAAACTTTTAAACTTAAAATAAAATTTGTTTATGGTGTTATTTCAACAATTGTACTCAGTTGTCAAAAACAATTAAAAATCTTAAATTTAAACTTTGAAAATTTGAATACCACCAATATTGAATTCAACAAATTTTATTAAAGTATTTCTGTAGAAGCTCTGTCACGAAAACAAATTCCTCGTATGTGTGAACATACCTGGCAATAAAGCTCTTTCTGATTCTGATTCTGATAAAGTTCTTTCAACATGACTTTTAAAATGGTCAATTTTTGAAAATTACTCTGATATTTTTAATGTAAATTTTATATCTAAGTGAAATGTTAAGTACAGTGAAGATTTTCATGGCCCTACATATGCTGGGGTATGAATTGCAAAGGTACTTGATTTAAAATTAATGGTGTTTAAAAAGTCATTGAAAGTCCTTGAATCTGCTGTTCATGAAAGCGTGGGAACCCTGCTTTTAGAAAACATTCTAATGTGTTGCTTTTGTGCTTAGGAACATAACGTATAATTGAGAATGCATTGTATTACAATATATGTATGACAATTTTTTTTTTCCATAAATGTATTCTTGCTAGTATTTTTTTTTCCCCTCAGACTTCTGCTTTGGCTGATACTGAGAACTCTTTATGTTTGGAAGTCTTTAACTAAGATATAGGCTGATTAATACAGGTCTTTGTGTGATTATTATTATTTTTTTCTGAGCTTTCATTACAAAAATGAAACGGATAAATACAGTGGATGAATAATGCACAAAAGAAACAAACAAGTGGTAACACTTTAGTTTAAGTTCAATTCATAATCTTCTAATTAGCTGTTTATTAATAGTTAGTAAGGAAGAAGTTGGGATTAGGTTATGGGTAGGATTAGGGATGCAGAGTAAGATTATACTTTATAACTACTAATGAACAGTTCATATCTTAAGAATAGGCAGATAATAAGCCAGCAGTTAATAGCATGAACTGTGACCTAAACCAAAGTGTTACCAAATTGTCCTCTTTCTCAGTTCATGATGCTTTGAATTATATTAGTCACTTTGTTTGGAATATAAATCACAGAACATTCTAGATGATAAAAAAAAACATAAAGAAACTAACTGACATTATTACTGAGTGATGATTCTACGTTAAATCTTACCAAGCTACTAAAAGCTTTTTGGCTGGCTTAACTTCTGCAAAAAAAAAAAAACTATTAGCATAACATTGGCTTCCTCCACATAACTTAACCACGTACAATGTTGGAATTGTCCACGGCTCGAGTGAACTTGGTACAAATGTGTACATTAAAGATCTGTACTACAGCTGATGACAAAATCTTCATGTTTATTGCACAAAGCAATGATCAGGACCCAGAATGATTGCCTTAATTTGTATAATTGTATTCTATTGATCTCTCAATCTTGATGCTGTTGTTTTTTTTTTTTTTTTTTTTCCTACTATTCATTGGATACCCCAGTTTAAAGAGACCGCAGGGGTGGGGCTGGGGGGCAGTTGAAATGATGTATGTCATTATATTGTTATTTCAGACTGTATGCTTTGTTAATAAAAAAATAAAATAAAAGAAACTAACTGACATTTGTGTCCCCAGGTGAACTCTTGGAGTGGCTCTATAGAAATTGGTGTGACGGCGCTGGACCCAGCCGGTCTGGAATTTCCCAGCAGTGCCACAGGGCTGAAAGGGGGCTCGTGGATTGTGTCCGGCTGCTCGGTGCTGAAGGACGGCCGTTCGGTCCTGGAGGAGTACGGTCGGGATCTTGACCAGCTTGGGGAAGGAGATCGCGTGGGCATCCAGCGGAACGCGAAAGGAGAACTACACCTGTGGGTGAACGGGCAGGACTGCGGTGCCGCTGCCAGTGGACTTCCTTCTCGACTGTGGGCCGTGGTGGACCTCTATGGGAAGTGCACACAAGTGACTGTGGTGTCCTGTGAACCGCCGTCTGAAATGGAGGGCGAAGAGGATGAGGAGGTGGAGGATGAGATCGTGTCGACGCAGGCGGTGTCCATTATGGCTGATGCCTGTCGTAGTCATGATGATAGAGCTGCTGTTCTGTCTGCAGCTGCTGCTACCACAGAACGGATGAACGGATCAGCCGAGGAAGGTAAAACTAGAGCACGCCGTACAGAATGATGGAGATGATGTAATATTACGTCTGGTATTTAAAGCTATTAAAAAAATTAAGAGACCATTGAGAAATTCTCAGTTTTTCTGGATTTATAATTTAAAGTTATGTGTTTGAGTAAAACATAGTTTTAGTTTTATTCTGTAAACTACTGCTAACATGTCTTTCAAAATTATAATAGAAATGTTGACATTTAGGGCCTGTTTACACCTTGTCACATCATGGGTTTTCTCTGATTTGTGAAAATGGTTTCATTTACATTTTATATTAATGGGCCTCTGCTAAATGGATATAATTCTGAATGTTCAAATCCCGTTCTATATGGAAATTTAACTAGGCTAAATTGACTTAAGCGTCAGATAGTCTATATGTT
Source organism: Danio jaintianensis (assembly GCA_903798115.1). Classification (NCBI taxonomy): domain Eukaryota; kingdom Metazoa; phylum Chordata; class Actinopteri; order Cypriniformes; family Danionidae; genus Danio; species Danio jaintianensis. The sequence continues at coordinate 4,312,474 of CAIGQV010017602.1, read as the reverse complement.
TTACGCACCGGATGCCCTTCCAGCTGCAACCCATCACTGGGAAACACCCATACACTCTCATTCACACACATACACTATGGACAATTTAGCTTACCCAATTCACCGATAGCACATGTCTTTGGACTTGTGGGGGAAACCGGAGCACCTGGAGGAAACCTACGTGAACACGAGCAAAACATGCAAACTCCACACAGAAATGCCAACTGACCCAGCTGGGGTTCGAACCAACGACCTTCTTGCTGTAAGACGATTGTGCTACCCACTGCGCAAATTATATTGTTTGTAGCCTACAGGAGGCTTTGTACTTCACTTGAGTTCAGTCCTATCCAGGTGTAAACAGCCCCTTAGAGACTAAAAATGACAAAATTGAATAAAAGGGTTCAAAATAATCCAAAGGTTCCATATTTTCAGATGTTTATTTTCATTTTTAGATAATACACAATATCAGTGTTTTAACCTAGACCAGTCAAGAAGGCAATTTTTATGTGGAATAGTCCAGAGTTTTAGTCACAACATGACCCACCTTGATTTTCTGTAAATAATATATAAAAAAATATTTAAAAAGTTTAACTTTTAAAAAGTTTTATTTTTGAAATTTTAAGAAATGTTCTAAGACAATTTAAAAAAATCAAAATTTCAACACATACCTTGGTACAAGAGAAACTGAAAATGTTTAAGGTCTCTCTCTCTTTTTTTCTATAGCTGTACATCTATTATTTATTTAACAATTCTTTATGAGAAAACTTAAGTAGCTCTGTGTAATCATTTATTTTATATGAACATTTTTGCTGAACTGCTTATCAATATTTAAAACATTAAAAAAACATCAGCCATAGTGCTTTAAAACATACATGTATATATAAAATAATGATAAATGTGTAATGACAAAAATATATACTACTTATCAAAAGTGTAAAATAATTATGAGATTTTAATGTTTTTGGTGTTCTCTTATGGTGGTATAATAAACGCTGATGGTTAATTTTATAATCATTCAATTAAACTTTTCGAAAATGCTTTAAAAAAAATTCTAAAACAGTTCATGAGTTTTCTTAGAATGTTCTTATCTAAAAAATGGGCACATTTAATATGCGAGATTTAATATAAGTCTTTTGTGTCTCCAGAATGTGTCTGTAAAGTTTCAGCTCAAAACACCCATCAGATTATTTATTATACCTTTCAGAAGTTTGTAATTTTTAGCTCTTAGCATCTTGTAGCTGTTTTGGTGGACTGTGCCTTTAATGCAATTCCTCCCCGCCCACCGTTCCCACGTGCCTGTCAGTGTGCCTCAATCTCCGCCCTCGGCTGCCTCAGATAACAGACAGACATGAAGGAAGCAGATCTCACGTAACGTTTGTAAGAAATATTACATTAAGAACTTTCCTAACGATTATTTGATATATTTGTTGTGGAGTTGCAACGATGAGTCACATACAATGTCGTTACAAAGTTCACACACACACACACAACGGACACACACACACAGACAGCGCACGTTCAGCTTTGCACAGTTTTTGCACGGCAAATGTGACAGGATACACATTAATATCCACTGCTGTATGGATATCCGTTATGTTAATGTACAAAATAAACCTGATTTAACGTCCACAACCCGGGATTGAAGCGTCTTCTTTTATAATTGTACTGTATTGTACGGCTGTGGTGATAAACTAAAGCTAAAGTAAATCGCTGTAATTCATTACAAGCATGCACTGTTTTAAAAACGTGTTAAACTTGTAAAACTCACTCTAGATCACATTTGATGATGATTGATGATCCTAGCGAACTGAACAGATCTTTTATTCCCGGTTGCTTTGCGCACGTCCTGTCTTGTTGATATGATTATACGGGTTACTAAGGAGACATGTTAATACGCAGCTGTCAATCAATTCGGTGGGCGGGGAATTTGGATTTGGATGCTATTTTAACGTCCGGAAATTAAAAAAAAGAGACTTATTGTCTTTATATCACCCCAATATGACTGTGGACACACTATACCTACACACAGTTCTGTCCAAACAGCTTAAAAAAGATGGTTTTCATCATAGGTGCCCTTTAATACATCACTTCTTTATTTCTTTTCTTATTAGTGCCTGAGGTGTCAAGGACGCACAGTCGGCCGGACAAATTTCCAAATAACTTTGAGCCTGATAGTGGTATGGTACTTTAAAAGGGAATCATATTTATAAATCATCTTTAATGTTCAGTGTCATTGTGTTTCACTGTATTTTGTGCTCTTATTTTTTTCTCTCTCACAGTTTTAACTGAGCATCAGTTGTTTGACGTGTTCAACAATGCCATTGTGTCTCTGTATCGTTCGGAGGATGAGGGTGCAGAGGATTTGGGGGTTGGGGGTGGAGGTGGCGGCTCTGACTCCTCGAGGGGCGGCACAGGAAGTAATGGTGGAGGCAGAGGAACAGGAAGTGACAGTGGCATTGGTGGCGGAGGTGGAGGTGGAGGCAGTAGCAGCAATAGCAGCCCGGCGGGCAACAATGGTGGGGCAGCAGGACTAGGGGTGGGCACTGGTGGCATGACAACCAATGATGCTCTGCTGTTTCATGAGAAGTGTGGCACGCTGATCAAACTGAGCAACAATAATAAGACGGCAGAAAGAAGGAGACCGCTGGATGAGTTCAATAATGGAGTCGTCATGACCAATCGACCACTCAGGCACAACGAAATGTTTGAGGTATGGCTTTTTACATTCAGACAGGTGAAAGTTGTAATGATTTAGGAGAATTGTTAGTACAGACAGCTGTATGTAATTAAATAAGTATTACTTAATGTCATGTGAAGTATTTAGCCTTAAAAGGATAGGTCAGAAAAAAATAATAATAAAAGAAAAGTTAAATTACTCACCCTTAGGCTGTAGGTTTAAGATGTAGGTGACTTTTACCTTCAGTAGAACATCAAAGAAGGCTTAACTGAATCGGTGGTCCTTGGTTACTTGTAAAATGCAAATCAATGGCTACCAGCACTTTGAAAGTTAAAAAAATATAGAGAGGCAAAACACAATTAATACCTGAGGCTCCTGGTGATACGTTGATGACTTAAGAAGCAAAACAATAAATCTGTGTAAGAAACTGAACCTTTAAAGATAATAATGTTGTAAATAATGTTTACTTTTTATTTAATTATCAGCTGAAAGAAAAAAAAAAATCGTAATTTTTATTTGAACTAATTGTTTAAACAAAGTAAATGTTTAATTTTGCAGTGTTTTATTAAGATTATTTTGTAATTTAGGCATAAATAGTATTTTTAATCTGCAAGGTATTTTCTCATTTAAGTGTTTTTTTTATTATTATTTATGACAAAAAAAATGTAAGTTATGGAGAAATACAGTAAATTATGTTGTATGTATATATACATGCAAAATTTCTATGTGTAAATGTAGTTATAAAGAATATATTACAAAATAAATGTAAAAAGTACTTTTGGGCGCTTTCCACATTTGATTATATTACTTGTTTATTTCAGATTCGCATTGACAAACTGGTGGATAAATGGTCTGGTTCCATTGAGATTGGAGTGACAACCCATAACCCAAATAATCTTGACTACCCTGCAACAATGACCAATTTGCGCTCAGGTACACACATTATTATTCAGTCATATATAATCAAATCACAATTGTTCACAGAACTTTCACTATGTACCTATCAGGCATATATATCCAACCACTCTTTGAAATAACAAAATCACATTATTCATTACTTTTTTTGTCCTTAAGGCACAATCATGATGAGTGGTTGTGGGATTTTAACCAATGGGAAGGGGACTCGTCGGGAATACTGTGAATTCAGCCTGGATGAACTACAGGTAAGTTGACTGATCTGATCCATAATACTCAAGATGGCATGATTTATTTATACACAACATGACCACGATTATTTATTTTTTGCTGATGTCATTTATAGGAAGGAGATCACATTGGGCTGATGAGGAAAGCCAGTGGAGCACTGCACTTCTACATTAATGGCATTGATCAAGGTAAGACTGGTTTAGACATACAGCCTAGAGGGAACATTGAAAACAGGTCAAGCTGGGTTTTGTCAACACATACACCATATTTTCTAAATATATGACCAAAGGGCTGTAAATAAATAACGAATAAAAGATGACCTAGAACTGAGCCTTGGGGAACACCAGTAGTAGATGAATTAAATTGAATTTGTTAGTGCAATCAGAAGGATGCAATCTAAACCAAGATTGGTTATATGTTTTTATGTATGTTTCCTTATATTCTTATTGGTGTGTGTGCATAAATATATAAACATAGGTTGTAAATGTATTAATGTTTTAAGATAGGATTGAGATGACATAATTGTGAAGTTGGTTTGATAGGATAGAGGTCTTTTTGGACATGTGTGAGTAAATATTTCTCTGTTTTGTTTTGTATTGTTGTTTTTGTTTTGTTTATTAGTTCTTGATCGGTCAGGTAGTTTTCAAAATAAAAGTCCCAGATGAAAACTCAAAGTACATGTCTCAATGGACAGAACAGTTCTCATTTGTTTACATTGTATTATTTTTACACTTTCGAAATGAGGTCACAACAAACAGGGTCGACACATTACACGATAAGAAATTCACTCACAAATTTTTCTAAGCCACTTTTCCACAATGATTTTATAGGGGTTGCAGCCAATCAGACACCTGCCGTAGTGTATGGAGTGGTGGATCTCTATGGCATGGCAGTTAAAGTCACCATTGTGCACAACCATAACCACAGTGATCGCTTGCGCCGCAATAACGCCATCATGAGGGCACTGTCACCTGACGTTGGTCGACCCCGGCCTGCGCTCTCATTGACCCCTGAGCCTGATATCCCAGACCGCTTGCTTTTCCATCCAAACTGTGGGCAGAAGGCTGCAATCATCAGCGATGGACGAACTGCTTTACGACCTCAGTGAGTTAACTAAATCCCAAAATTACTGTATTTAATTGACGTGAAGGGGGCAGTTCATTGAAGTGTTGTTCTTTGGTGCAGCGCGACGGATGACTTCAACCATGGTGTTGTGCTTAGCAATCGTCCATTGCACTCCAATGAGGTTTTCCAGGTGCGCATTGACAAAATGGTGGACAAATGGGCTGGCTCTATAGAGATTGGTGTGACGACTCATAACCCTGCCTATCTTCAGCTACCATCAACCATGACCAACCTGCGCTCAGGTAAAATGATGGCAAAAGGTCACAAGTGAAAGAACAGCTGACTGATTAAAGTGTCTGTGATTCAGGCCACGTTTCCAGTGGCATCAAATGTAAAATGCATGAGTGTTGGCTAGTCTTATGCTTTGCTATCTCCACAGGAACCTGGATGATGACTGGAAATGGGGTCATGCACAATGGAACTACAATTCTGGATGAATACGGGCACAATTTGGACCGTCTAAAAGTGAGTTTGAAGCCCATTTAAAACTTTTTACTTTTGTTTTAAGACTTTTTGAGAAAGTTTGTCTAAAATAATATTAAAAACTCTCATGTCATTGTGAATCTGTATGGTGTTATTTAATTTGTGGAACGGAAAGGAGGACCTTCAGACAGCTTTTTATGCAACATGCTGCGTATTACATTATTACATGTTACATGATACAATACCAATATTTTCATTTTATTTAATACAAGGTGTCCACAGGGTCTTTAAGAAATTGAAGGCCCTTAAAAAGTATTAAAGTACTCATGAAATCAAAACTAAACATATTGATTTTGTTAGCCCACATTGCTAGTTTTGTGGTCAACAATTCACCTGTGCATGTCATTAAGAAAAAAAAAATAGTTTGCCCTTGTAATCTAAAATTTAAATCTGAAAATGCACTTCTTGTTTGTTTTCAGTTAAATTCTCAGATTACGTCTGTCTGAGGTATGGGGCGTGACTAACATACTTAACCACACCCCTCCAACTGTTTCAGTTTAGGATTAGTTTCTTACCATTAGTATTGAGTAAATATACTGTAAGTTCAAATGTCATCAATGTTACCGATTGAAACCTAAAGTGGTTATGAGGTCTTAAAATGTATGGAAATAGTCTTAAAAAAGGTCTTATATATTTTAAGACCTTAAAAAAGTGTTCAAAAAGAGTTATCGAATTTCAGTCTCTGATTCCTGTATATAACCTATAATAATGATAATAATAATAATAATAATAGTAATAATAATAACAATAATACTTTATTCATAGGTTCTCTTCACAACACTCAAGGTCACCCTACAAACACAACACAGATGTCATCCTAAACATAATGATATACAAAAAGACACTGCAAGATCCAAGATACAAGCTTAATGTATGCAGCATCATAAAGAGACCTTTAAATAGACATGTTTTAAGATGAGATATAGGGCTGCAGAGTATTTTTTTATATATTTCTGCGATATATTGCATATATTAAGTACAATTTCACAAGATAAAATGAATAGCTCTATTATTAAATAATTCATAATTTTAGATACATTATATATACACAAAATATAATCAATCAAGCAAAAGCATTGATAAATACAGTAGAGCAAAGATACAAATAAAGACTTTCTAGACCCCGCGCATCATTTTAATTTAGCTATTGGTTGATATTACATAGACTTCATGTGAATGTCTGCAGGCTGGAGATACGGTGGGAGTTGTCCGAAAGGAAGATGGGAGTTTGCATTTCTTTGTGAATGGAGTGCCTCAAGGTCCTGCTGCCTGGAATGTTCCGTCCAGTGTGTATGCTGTAGTGGATCTGTACGGACAGGCTGCCCAGGCCACCATTATGGATGATATGGGTAAGAGCTATAAAGATGGCGTAAAAATTGGTGGATGGTAGACACCTTGAAATAGGGCTGAATGATATCAGAAAATAAACGAATTCCAACATTTTTGACCAATATTGCAAATTAATATGGAATTGTTTAAATAAAAAAGAAAAGAAAATTATCTTCTGTGTTATTTATTAAAGACAAACAATAAATCATTATATTGTATGACCAACACAATATTAATGCGTTGT
>CAIGQV010017602.1:4287936-4305091 GCA_903798115.1 Danio jaintianensis | reverse complement strand
AGTTTACCTAGTTAGTCACCTAAATACATTTTGGACAGTTTCTACAAGATATTTTATACTGATGTCAAATGTGATTAGCAAATGGCATCATTTCTCTACTTTACATCGGTAATAATTCTTTTCAGCAATAATTTGTTGGTGCAAAAACTGAAGAATACTCTAGAGCTACACACAGCCACCAGATGGGGACTTTAACTTGTGCTATTCAAAGCGAAAGTCTGAAATTTCAAACAGATTTTGAATACATTTTAAGACCAGATTTGATCAAGTGATTTTTACCAGATGTCGTATCGGACACAAGATTAACTCCTGGTGAAGGTGAAGACCCCACTTTTTTTTTTTGCTCTGCAAAATTTCAATTACTGTAAAACACATTCTATTGGTCGGCTTCTAATGACTGTAGACGGGTTTTTTATGAAATGAACTCACTCAAGGAGATATTCAGCAATGTGTCACCAGGAAAAATGTTAGAATCTTTGGCATATGTTAACGTAAAAAATCTTATCTAAGTTATCTATTCATTTGTTTGTGATTTTTAATTGCATTTGTATTGATTAAATCATGAAAACAGCCATTTTGCCATGAAAACAGCCATTGTTGCTGACATGGCATTAAATAAAAATATATGACATGATGATCAAAGCAAAAGTCCAAGTGAAAAGTGAATGTGCATTCAAAGGCATTTTCATTACCCTGCATTCTCAGCATGTCAGCAAATCTAGCCTGATGTAATATATAGTACCCAACTAAATCTAAAAATCTAAAAGACTTTCAGTTTTATAATATCATGATATTATTGCAAATGCAGTCAATTGTTCACCCCCTACACTGAAATTGATAAGTGTGTACAGACCTTTAATAAAATCTCTCTATCTTTCAGCCGATCTCCCTCCCTTGCCTGACGACAGCTCTGAGGGCCCCACTGCCATGTCTCCTGGTAGCCCGTGTTCACTTTCGGGAGCCACAGCTGCCAATGACCTGCGCTTTCATCAGCTGCACGGCACAAACGCAGTCATCACCAATGGTGGCCGAACAGCCCTTAGACAGAACTGCCGCAGCGAGTTTAATGATGCCATCGTCATTTCCAACAGGTTACTTTTGTTTTAACATGAAACCTTGAGGATGGTTAGATCCTGCTGTTTGATCTTAATAGATAAGGCATCGATTCAATTAATATTTTATGCTTGTGTGTCTCCCTTAATAGGTGCCTTCGGGAAGGAGAGCTCTTTGAAATTGTGATTCAGAAAATGGTGGATCGTTGGTCAGGCTCTATAGAAGCAGGTCAGTTATTATGAAACAATATGATTTAATGAAGAAATACCACAGATTAACTAAAAATGCAGGTAGTTGACTAAAGAAACACCAGTGATTCCACATAACTTGTTTACTTATGATTGAACTATTGATTCACTTCATACCACTGAATCGCTAAAGAAATACCATTTATTTACTGAAGAAACACCACATTTACTAAATAAATATGACTTGTTTTCTTAAGAAATAACACTGATATATTAAAGAAAGAAAGAAAAGTGACATAGCTGATTCAAAGAAAGGGCACTTATTTATGAAATACCTCAGATTTGTGTTAGAAATATAAAGACAAAAGAAATTTACTAAAGAAAACCCCACTGATCACTTAAGAAGTACCACCCCTTAACTAAACACCATTAATTTACTGAAGCACTACTAATTGCATAATAAATAACAGAATTACAATTAAATTCCACTAAAAGAAAACAAAACCACTGATTCACTGAAGAATACCACTTATTGATTAAGGAAATCATCATTGATTCACTATATAAATATAATACTTACAAAATACCTAAAAATAACACTATCAAAAAATACCTCAAATTCACTTCTAAAATACCACTGTTACATTAATTTCTCTTAGTTACTAAATATCCATCTCATTTACAAAATAAATACTAGAATCATTAAAGTATCATTAAAGAATCATAAAAATGTTTTATTAAAGAAACCACTGAATCAATAAACGTCTCACAAATTTGCTAAAGAAATACTGCAGATTCACTGTGTAATACTTCAGATTTACTTATAAAAAATGCCACTGATTTGTGAAAGCTATAGATATTAAAGAAATACCAATTGCAACAGAAACACCACTGATTGACTTCAGTAAAACCTCTGATTATTTAATGAAATACCACTAATTTAGTACAGAAATTCCTCTAATGTATAAAGAAATACCTCTGTGTTATTAACAAAATGCCATTAATTCACTAACAAAATACTAACAAAAATCTTCTAAGGAAACACCACCAGTTCAGATTTACTGAATAGGAATCAGAATGATCTCAGATTGATAGAAATCCCTCGGATTCTCTTAAATACCACAGATTTACCAACAGAGTGATTCATTACAGCAGTTTGGATCATAAAAATATTTTTTCGAAGAATCTGCCTATATTATGTTTTTAAAAATTAAATAAAAATTAGACTGAAAATGTTTTTTTCTGGTAGAAGAATACTTGTTTAAAAAAAAATATAACTAAAATAATTAGTTTTAATAATAATTTAGTTTCAGCAATAATTAGGTTCTGCTACTTAAAAAATAAATAAATAAATGGAACCAACTCTACGTGTATTCATGCACAGGAGTGACGGCGATCAGACCAGAAGAACTGGAGTTTCCAAATACGATGACTGACATTGATTATGACACATGGATGTTGAGGTGAGCTGCTGTTTACAGAAATCTCAATGTTATACAAAGCCTTTTGTTGTTCAAGTACACAAGTTATACAAGTACTTTTGTTGTCAGACCAGATTCCTGACATCTGTCTTCGCTCTTTTTTTCATCTCTAGCGGCACAGCGATCATGCAGGATGGCAATACCATGAGGAATAACTATGGCTGTGACTTGGACTCTCTGACCACGGGCTCCAGGATCGGGATGATGCGCACAGCCACTGGAGACCTGCATTACTTCATCAATGGCCTCGACCAGGGTGTAGCTTGTACTGGGCTGCCATCAGGTAATTTTCAGCCAGCTTACCAAACCTAATGCAGCGTTGTTATTTTACATCTTAATAATGTCTTCTGTCCTCCTGATTTGATTTCTTCTGTGTGTGTGTGTGTGTGTTTTTTTTTTGTTGTTGTTTTTTTTAGAAGTGTTTGCTGTGATCGATCTTTATGGTCAGTGTGTGCAAGTGTCCATTACAAGTTCATCCGGTCCACTGGATAACAGTCTGTGTACCAGTAACATCACAGAAAAGAGCTTCCCCATACACTCCCCGGGTATTGTATTTTCACAGTAATCTTTTAAGGCAGTAATACTTGAGAAGAAGATAGATAACGCAAAAATGTACATTTGCTAATGATTTGCTCAATGTCAGGCCATCCAAGATGTAAGTGACGTTTTTCTTCAGTTAAAAATTAAAGAGCATTGTTTGCTGAAACTTTGAGAGTTAAAAAAACATATACACTCAAAAAAAAGGCTGTCATAAACAGTCAAAACAACATGAGAAATGTCTGTCATGAACGCAGTCAGGACTGTTTGCAGACGCTAGTAATGTTGGCTCAGAGATATTCTAATTCTGTTACAATGTTGCTTTTTGTTCTTGGTGTGATTCGCTTTCACTTGGCAAAGTTTCTAAATGGACCAAAATTGTTAAAGCAAGTCAACAAGTAAACTCTCTTCACATGGTTTATTTTCCGGGATTCCACTCAGCTGTCATACTTCGTTAGCAATAAGACATTATAAGCAAAAAGGTACGCTTTAATTTTGAATGGTGACACCCACAGACATTGTCACCAAATATAAATCAGAGGTAATACTTTCTCATACATGAAGCAGATGAATGTTGATCTTTCTTCGAGATGTCAACAATAATACAAAATACTATATGATTAATATATACCAGATGTTAATTTCGGATAAACAGTTAAGTTCAGCATGCTTTCACTTTTATATTTGACATGAAACACACATTTGACATTCCGCCTTATTAATTATTCTCTCTTCATATAGACATATATGGCTATTAAATAACCATACACAACATAATAGGCCTACACTATAGCCTGGTTCATTAGTTTGTTGGATCGTGGTGCTTTCTCACTATAACCGAAACTCTCCAGAGTTAGATTAAACTGATTAGATTAAACCACCTCGTTCAGGCAATCTCGGACCTATTGTTTTGGCGGGGATCCGAGCGCAATTGTGGTGTTCACGTATGCCCAAACAAACCGAGCTAAGGGGGCAAACACACCAGGTTCCAAAACAAACATCTAGATGTGAAATCACCCTTAAAATGTCACTAGCCAATTTACATTTCATGAGTCACCAATGACCACAGGGTTTCCATGGGTTTTAAAAAAAAGCCTTAAATGGCTTTTTCTTGAATTAAACCCTTGAAAAAGCATCAAGTCTTAAATTGATATGATCATGGCATTAAATTTAGTGAGGAGTTGTTTACCCATGGTTTATTTTAAAGTGATGTGCAATTTCTGAAGCAAGAAACATCGTTGTCATCGTTGGCGCCTTCAGTGTGCTTGAGAATGAGCTGTATTTCTGCTTCATTCAGGACATCATTCAGGGATGGGATTTTACCTTATAACTACAGATTTCCCTATTTTCGAACATCTGTGGGATGGACTGTGTATATAATACCTTGATAATGTGTAGTCCTATAATGTGCATGTCAGAGAGCCTCTGTCACTATGAAAAGTTGGTGACTTTCGCTTTTGAATTCTGCGACTTATGCACTTGATGTGTCAGTGGGGTGATGTATTGGCATTGTGCTGAGCTGGCCTGAGACTGATGTAAATTAGAGATGTGCTGCTATTTTTTATTGTATTTATTTAACATCACTATAAGGCTGTTTGCAAGTATAAACCTGTTAGGTTAAAATTACTTTTGGTGACTATCAAACTGCTAAACATTTGACCTAATAAAATGTTACAAATTTTAAAAGGAAAAATGAAAATCGTGCGGCCAAGTGTCAAATGTTTATATCAAGAAGATAGTTATAGTGATATATAATATATAAATTATACACTCTTTTTGACTGTGTATAATGTCTAGGGAGCACATTAAGAGTTGTATTTATAGGAACTTGTTGGACAGCACTGTCATAGAGGTATATAGATACTATATACAATGGTTCTGATCAGAAGGTAAAAGTTATTTTCACACTCAAGTGGTTGAATCAGTGGTATTCAAACCTTAACATACTTAAAAAAATACTAAACAAATTTTTATTTTTAATGTTGAAATGTTGCTATAAATACAATTCTTCATGTTAGCCCTAGAAATGATACATAGTTCTTGTTATTATTTTACCTTAGATTTTTTACCCCATAACTGTTCCAATTTTTTTGTTTGTTTTAAAGGTTCATAAAAATATATTAAATAAAGCTTCATAAAACTTGCAGAAACCCTGAACCAGTTTCAGCTACAAATTTTCTTTAATGTGTCACTGAAGAAAAAGACCTACATCTTGAGTGGCCTGAGAGTGACTGAATTTACAGAATCTTTTCACGTTTGAGTAAACTATTGTAAGATTGGAAAAACTGCTTTAAAATGATCAATAGACCCCCCTTTTGTTGTGTTTTACCTTTCTCTTTTGTACATATTTTAGGCATTAATGTCATTTGTAGTCTGACCTTCCCCTCCTTTTGTATATTTATTTTACTGCTCTTATTATTTTGTTACAATATTTTTACACTGTTGTTGTAATAAAACTAATAAAAAACAATATTAAAATGGCTAAAATAGATCATTTAGAGCTTGTTTCATGCCAGCTGTCAGTTGTAAATGGGACATCATGTCTTTTTCGCCCTCTAGTGGCAGGAGTTGCTCATCGCCTGCACAGTAAACATGGTAAAAACGTGGTGTTATTAGGAGATGGATGCCAAGCGCTGAGGGTCGGAGGTTATGCCCATGGAATCGTCTTTAGTGCGAAAGAGCTCAAAACAGATGAAGTGTTTGAGGTAAGATCCAGGACATGCTTTAATTCACAACTATATATCTGAAATCAGAAAACATGTTGTATTTATATATGGGCCTGGTGTTTTTTCAGGTGAAAATTAACAAGGTAGATGAGAGGTGGTCTGGTTCTCTTCATGTGGGGTTGACCACCCTGCAGCCCCCTGACCTGCCGTCCTGCCCTCTCAGCGGCCTCTCGCCTTCTCTCACTCAGCTCAGGACAAAGGTCACCTGGGTCCTGGCCGGCTCTGAGGTCAGACGCAACGGAGTGCTACAGAGACAGAACTATGGCTGCTCTCTGGATCGGCTCACGGTACGAAATGCATATTCACACCAATCAATGAAACTAAAGGGGTTAATAATCATTCTAATTTTATAGCAGAGGGCACATTAAATCTATGAAAACACAAAGAAACCGTTTCATTGGAATCACTTTCATAAAGCATGATAAGAGTATTAAGTTGTGTTTTATGAGCTGCGCATGCGTAAGGTGAATGTGTGTGTGCTAGTGTGGGGGTATAAAGAGATCCCAGTCTGTTTTTTGCGGGTGTTACGTGTTGAAGAGAATAAAGTGTGTTACAAATAAGAAGAGCTGTTGTAGTAATTTGACTTAATGTTTTAGTCACTACACATGCCACTACCGAGTGACACATGACAGTGAAAACCGGACGTGCCACCGGAAGTGTCACTACTCTTAGTGGCATGTGCCAGTGGCATCTGTACGTCAGATGTCGTGTCACTTCATGTTAAAACTGCTGCTGCGGCGAGGGCTATGCGACCATGCGTGCGTTTGACGCAGAAGTATAAATCAGCATTAATACATAAGATACTCAGGCAAACGGGGAACTAAGCTAAATACTACACAGCAATTCCAAACTGTGGCTCAAGGTACAAATCCCCTTGATAAATATGGGAGAAGAACAAAATGTGCTATTTGCCCAAGCACATATCACTGGGCAAAGGACTGTCCAAATAAAAAGGAACATGTAAAAATGACAAAAGATGAAGGATTAAAAGATGACATTGAAGAATGCAACATCACTTTGTTTTCAAATGAATCTATGTCTAACTCTGAAATCTTCATGGTGGAGGCTTTAGGATCAGCTGTGATTGACACAGCCTGTACAAGAACCGTGTGTGGGGAAAAATGGCTTGAAGATTACACAAGTGGGCTGACAACAGAGTGAGTTCCTAAAAATAAGTGACAAACAAAGTGCAAGACCTTTTAGATTTGGTGATGGCAAAGTTGTTCACTCCACAAGGAAAGTTACTATTCCAGCAAGAATAGGACACACCGAATGCAAAATAGAGACAGAAGTTGTTCCTGCCGATATACCAATGCTTTTAAGCAAAACATCACTCAAAAGAGTAAGTGCAGTTCTGGACATTGCACATGACAAAGCAACAATGTTTAAACAACCTGTTAAACTTGAACTAACATCTTCAGGACATTACTGTGTGAACTTGAGAGATGACCGGATTCTAGATGAAAAGGAGACAAGTAAGACCAAGACACCAAATGAAGAAATTCTGTCTGTGACAGAAAACATGACAACTAAAGAAAAGGAGAGAGTACTGTTGAAACTACACAGACAATTTGGACATGCTTCAGCCGATAAAAAATGACTGGCCTGCTCAGGTAATCATGATGATGAAAGCAACACTATTCTTGAGAACATTGTAAAAAACTGTGATACATGTAGTAGATACAGTAAGCCAAAACATAAACCTATTGTAGGTTTGCCTATGGCATCAACATATAATGAGGCTGTGGCAGTGGACAGTGGCAGCATGAGCTTGGGCCTGGAATATGGTATTTGCATGCTATTGACCACTTCACACGCTTCAGTGCAGGGAGTATTGTCACCACAAAGAACCCAAGAGAGATAGTGAAGCACTTTATTCACTGTTGGATAAGTGTTCATTGTCCTCCATGCAGACTGTTTAGTGATAACGGAGGTGAATTTAATGATGATTAAATGAGGGATATGGCTGAAAATTTTAACATTGAAGTTAAAACAGGCCTTTTAGAAAGGCATAATCAGACCCTCACTGAAATTTAGCTGAAGGTGAAAAAGGACAACAACTGTGATTGGAAGACAGCCCTTGACTGGGCATTAATGGCTAAGAATGCTATGCATAATGTACACGGTTTCAGCCCTTACCAGTTAGTGTTTGGGCAAAACCCGAATTTGCCTTCAGCGCTCACTGATAAGCCACCAGCTCTGGAAACAAGTACAAGAACCTGGGTTGCTAAACAAATTGGAACACTGCATGCAATGAGAAAAGCATTCACAGAAGCCGAATGCTCAGAAAGAATCAGAAGAGCCCTTCGTAAGCAACTGCGACCTGTTCATGATAGATATGAGATGGGGGACAAAGTATATTATAAGAGAGTAGACTGTAGTGAGTGGAAAGGTCCAGGTGTGGTCCTAGGCCAAGATGGTGTGCTTGTATTTGTCAGGCATGGCTGAACCTATGTACGGGTGCATCAGTCTAGATTCTAAGAAAGGTGGATGACCCACAAACAGAACTGGAGGAGACAGAAATAAAAACAAAAGAAACCCCCACAGTAACACCAGCAGCAGATCTCAATGACACTGAAAGTGAAGATGAACAAGCAACATTAAACAGTGCTGAAGATGGTAGTGAATCTCCTGCATCAGAGCTGCCTGGAGGGGATAATCTTGCTCAGTCACAGATGCCACAAATATGCTCATCAATGAACTGTGAAAGACTTAGACCAAAAATAGGCCAAATAGTTAAATACACAGACCATGTAAGTGCGAAAACTCATACTGGAAAAATCCTCAGCAGAGCAGGAAAGGCTACTGGAAAACACTTAAACTGGTACAATTTGCAGTACAGTGAGCCTGAGGAAACTGCTGGCACAACTGGATCAGTCGATCTAGGACAGATGGACAATGTTCAGGTGATTCCATCTGAGCAATTTCAGTTAAGCACTGACTACAACGAGGATGATGTATTGATAGTACATAAGAATCTCTTTATGTCTACAAAACATAAAGAACTCGGCAGCTGGAAGAGAAATGACGTCTTTAAAGAAGTGAAAGATGAAGGGCAGAAGTGTATCTCCACGAGATGGGTGTGCACACTTAAAGAAACAACTGCTGGAGTTGATCCCAAGGCTAGATTAGTTGCGAGAGGATTCGAGGAAATAAACACTCAAGACCTTCCCAAAGACTCACCTACTTGTGCCTCAGAGTCTCTAAAAATGATCATGGCAGTCATATGTCAAAATAAATGGCAGCTAAACTCCATGGACATTAAAGCAGCCTTTTTACAAGGCACAGAGTTAACCAGAGACATTTATATTCGCCCACCACCAGAAGTACAGACCAAAGGAATTTTATGGAAGTTAAAAAAAATATGTTTATGGCCTAGCAGATGCTTCTTTGTTCTGGTACAATAGGGTGAAAGACATCATGCAACAACTGGGAGCTACAGTGTCAAAGGTAGATCCAGCAGTATTTTTCTGGCCAGATGATTCCTGCCAGGTGATGGGGATTCTTCCGTCTCACATGGATGACTTTATTTGGGGTGGTACAGATACATTCTCCAAAACTATCATTCCTCAATTGAAAGCAGTCTTTCAAGTTGGGCGGGAAGAGCATGAGAGTTTCAGCTACTTTGGAATGGAAATACGTTCTTTATAGGAGGAAATACAAGTACAGCAAGGAAAGTATATCAAAAATCTGCAACTTATTCCAGTGGATCCCACTAGAGCAACACAGTGTGAAGCTTCATTGACAGAAGGTGAGATGGACATGCTAAAATCAAAGGTTGGACAAATATTGTGGGCTGCCAGACAAAGCAGACCTGACATTATGTGTGACAAATCCACCTTGCCATCTAACACAAAGCATGCTACTGTTCAGACCCTGCATTGTGCAAATAAACTTATCACAAAACTCAAATCAGAAGAGGTTAACTTGAGGTTTCAGTACTTGGGGAACAACAGCTCTGTTAAGTTAGGATGTTGGCACACAAGGTGGACATTTCATCATGCTTATGGGAGAAAATGGAAAATTCTCACCGCTATCCTGGCAGTCAAAATGCATCAGGAGAGTTATACGAAGTAGCTTAGCTGGAGAGGCTTTGGCACTTGCAGATGGGATTGACAATGCAGTTTTCCTTGCTACACTCTATTCAGAGATTACCACTGGTGACTGCTCATGCAACAACTTGCCCATTGTATGTATAACAGACAATCATTCCCTTCTCGATGCTCTCAAATCTACAAAATCACTGAAAAGAGACTGCGCCTAGAAATCAGCAGTATGAAAGAGCTTATACACTCTGGAACTATTGAGCAGATTTTGTGGTCAGACACCAAAGAGCAGCTAGCTAACTGTTTGACAAAAAAGGGGGCATCTGCACTTGGCCTTCTGAAAGCTCTCAGCATAGGCGTTCGCCATCTCAACTTCTGAATGTATTTTAAAAATGTTTTGCTTTTGTTGATGTTTAGTTTTTCTAACTGGAAGTATAAAGTTAACAGGCCATCTTTAAATGTTTGTTCCATATATTTATTTAAAAAAAAAAAAAAAAAAAGGGGGAGTTTGTTAAATTATGTTTTATGAGCTGCGCATGCGTAAGGTGAATGTGTGTGTGCTAGCGTGGGCTTTTTGGGGGTATAAAGAGATCCCTGTCTGTTTTTGCGGGTGTCACGTGTTACAAATAAGAAGAACCGTTGTAGTGATTTGACTTAACAAAGAGCATTGACCAATCAGAAAACATCTGACTATACAGAGCATTAGTATTTAAGGGGGCAGGTGACAAAACTGCAGAATGTGTATAACAGAAGTATATTTTATGTTGTGAACAGTAATACAGTTACTATTGCAGTTTAGTTACATTTCTGTATATGATCGTACCATTAAACTTTTAAAAAAAATTTTTTATATAATTTATTCCTGTGATGACACAGCTGAATTTTCACCACTGTTATTTCAGCCCTGACTCCTGAGTGTCACATGATCTTTTCTTAGGTTCTTGGCCAATTTAGTTTCTGTTAAGAAAACATAAACTGAAAAATGTCAACTATAATTTGAAACTTGATTTTGGTTTTTGACTTTAATAATTTACATGCAAGGGACATATTTGATACTATTTGATACTCTTTTCGGCTTAGTCCCTTTATTAATCTGGGGTTGCCACAGCGGAATGAACCGCCAACTTATCCAGCATATGTTTTACACAGCGGATGCCCTTCCAGCTGCAACCCATCACTGGGAAACATCTATACACACTCATTCACACACATACACTACGGACAATTTAGCCTACCTAATTCACCTATACCACATGTTTTTGGACTTGTGGGGGAAACCAGAGCACCCGGAGGAAACCCACGCGAACACGGGGAGAACATGCAAACTCCACACAGAAACGCCAACTGACCCAGCTGAGGCTCCAACCAGCGACCTTCTTACTGTGAGGCGAACGTGCTACCCACTGCGCCACCGTGCAGCCCCTACTATTTTCTTTCTAAAACTAATTCAATCCATGCAGTTTTGTGTGTGTGTATTTCAAGTTCAGTTATGTAAATTAAAACAGACTTTAGGTTTTTAAAGTTTCAGGATTGGATGAGGGATAGAATGAATAATCATTTGCAAAAAATAGTTAGTAAATCAAGCTTGATCAGTTTTGTAAATTAAGGAATTAAGGCTGTGCGCTTAATCGAAGGCCATTTTCAATGCTCATTCTAGCAGTAAAACCGGCTCTGTAATCAGCAGTAAATCTCCATCCCCTGTTTTCACATAGAGCGTTTACTACACAGAGCCATTGTTCACTCACAAGCTACGCAAAACAAAATGAATCGACATAATCCTAAAATCGAAGATAATCATTTTGAAATTTGACAGCTGTTTTCGTTGCTTCTTAGAATGTGAAAATACCACATTAAATTATATGTTTTTACTTCAAACTCGTATTGTATCTTCAGTCGAGTGTTTGAAATCATTCTTTGAGAAGATTATGTAGTTGTGTGTTTGTTAGTCACATTAAATATGCTCTATTTGATTTCCTGTGTCTCTTATTTGCGACATATTGGCAGTTTCTGCTCGAGAGCGCTAGTGATTTACTAGTGATCACAGAGCCTTGCTTTTCTGTCAAGATGTGCATGAGAATTGCAGCTTTTGCTGAATGACAATTTCATTTCGATTAATCGTGCAGCCCTATAACACATTTTCCATCTCTGTTCTGTTGATAGATTGGAAATCGTATCGGGGTGAAGAGATGCAGTGATGACACCATGCACATTCTCATTGATGGGGAAGATATGGGACCAGCAGCCACTGCAGTAGCGAAGGTACCCTTTATCATGCTATACTTATGTCCTATGTTTAATTTTTCAGTCAAACAGTCCACTCACCCATGTTTTTCCACTTTTTACAGAACGTATATGCTGTATTGGACCTCTATGGAAAGGTGACGGCTGTGTCCATCGTCAGTTCAACAGTAGTTGAGGATTCAGAGAGTGTGAAAGCTCCCTCGCTCTCGTCCGACAGCTGCAGCGAAGGAGAGGAGGACTGCACTCCTGTCAGAGAGGTGTGCAGCTTACAACAGCACTTTTTGAAGTTTTATCAGTTGTGTTTTAAAGGGTCATGAAACCTCACATCTTTCAGTTCAACTCTAACTTAAATGGTTGTAAAAAGATGTGAACAGAAGGTATGGGAGCGGGCGTTCCAGGGCAAAGAAGGAGAGAAAGAGTGGAGGGCGCAACTGTCATCTGTCAGTGGCCCAAGTCGACTTGCGTAAACGCAATGAAATGACAATTTTTATATTTAATGAGTTTTTAAAGGAATGGTTCATTCAAAAATCAAAATTATCCCACAATTTACTGACCCTTAAGCCATCTTTGGTGTATATGACAGTCAGAAAAGTTAAATATTTTATCTTGACACTTTCATGCATGCTGTATAATGGTGTTGAATAGTGGCAACCGCCACTTATCCAGCATATGTTTTACGCAGCGGATGCCCTTCCAGCTGCAACCCAGTACTGGGAAACACCCATACACAAACGTTCATTCACATGCACACCATTCACACACATACACACTACGGACAATTTAGTTTACCCAATTCACCTATAGCGCATGTCTTTGGACTTGTGGGGGAAACCGGAGCACCCGGAGGAAACCCACGCGAACACGGGGAGAACATGCAAACTCAACACAGAAATGGCAACTGACCCAGCCGAGGCTCGAACAAGCAACGTTCTTGCTGTGAGGCGACAGCGCTACCCACTGCGCCACTGCACCGCCGAATAAGAAAACTCTTTTTCATAAATAATGATGAGACACAGATGCGTCATTCAAAAGTACTTAAAGTATTTTTTCACTTCACAACCTCTGATGTCACCCTGTTGTAGATTTTAAACCCAGAAAATGAAGTTACATGAAATAAGCTTATAATTAGCTGTTACATTTAAAGCTAAGAGATGCTAACATTGTCTTGATTGATGTTTAACAAACATGAAAATTTTGTCGAGGCTTTAATCTAAGGTTTAATCTGTATTTGTTTATTTCCTCTCAGTGTGAGAACGAGCCTCCGCTGGTGCCCACGGTCATGACATTTTTGGAGAATCATGGGAAGAATATCCAGCTGTCCAATCAGAATCTGACCGCCGCACGGGTGTCCAGCTACAACCAGGGGCTTCTGGTCACAGCTCAAGCTCTGCCCCGCCAGCAGCTCTTCCAGGTTTGTTTCTGCATAAGAGTCCTGCTGGACGTCAAATACGGTATCCATCCGATGCTAAGTGTGTCTCCTCTTATTTCTCAGTTTCAGATTGACCGCTTGAATCCCTCATGGACGTCGTCTCTGTCCCTCGGTGTGATTGGTCATTCGCCAGACCGACTCAACTTTCCTTCCACGGCCTGCTGCCTTAAACGCTCAGTCTGGCTACTGCAACGAGACTCTGTTTTCCACAACTCGCTGAAGGTGATGTCCTTTCTGATCCTGGCACCATTTATTTTTTCTGTTGAGGTTTTTCATTCTATTTTCAGCTTGCCCTCTTTCTCGTGCTTGTGTACTCGATGTTCTATTTCCTTCTTCTTATTGTCATTCTCAGATTTGTGAGAACTATGGTCCAAACCTGGATACATGCCCAGAAGGGACAGTGTTGGGGCTGTTGGTGGACAGCAGTGGTTGTCTTCATTTGTTTGTGAATGGTATGGATCAGGGTGTAGCGGCACAGGACATCCCGAGCCCCTGTTACCCCCTCATTGACCTTTACGGCCAGTGTGAACAGGTCAGAATCTTTAAATTAAATTTCCTGGCACTAAAAATACATTTCGTGTTAGAGTTATTATTATTATTATTATTATTATTATTATTATTATTATTATTATTATTATTATTATGTACATATTTTAAATGTAATATGTAAAGTATGTAAAGTTAAAGTATGTATATGTATGTAAATATGTAATTTGCCACATTTTCAAAAAAGTTTGAAAATGCACCTGAAAAGTGCTTAAATTTTGAACCATGTTTGTATATTCCTTGTCAGAAAATGTTTCAGTAAACATGTTCTTGTTGTTATTATTGTTACTATTAATTCACAGTAATAGCTATATTATATGAACACTATATTATATTATATTGTGTTATTATATAGATGTTTTTTTTTTTTCAATGTTTAGCTGATTGTCTCGTTGTTGTATTGTCAGGTGACTATTGTGGCGAACCATGTACCGGTGGTTGGCGGTGAGCGAGGAGACCTGCGCTGTCAAGGGGACATGGAGAAGGCTGATATGGTGGACGGTGCGTCACATTCTGACCTTGTTTCATACGGTGCAGTTAATGTAACTCTGCTTCACATTTTTGGTTTGTTTGCGGCAGGTATAAAGGAGAGTGTCTGCTGGACGCCTCCTCCCGAGGTCAACCCTAATAAGACCTGCGAGTATCAGGCGCTGTGCTCCAGATTTAAAGACCTGCTCACACTGCCTGGTACAACCACATCACACCTTAAACTTTTAAAGGTCACCTGAAGTGCCATGAGTTTGCGGCTTTGTTCCATGGGTGATATAATTTGAACTAAATGTTCATGAAGAAGGGTCGAGATGCCTTGAGTAGCTCCTCCCCTTTATAAAAAAAACAGCTGTCAGTCAGTTTCGTTGAGCTTATTTTCACCTAAAATTAAAAATTCTGTCATCGTTTACTCACCCTTCAGTTGTCACAAATCTGTTTGAGTTTCTTTCTTCTGTTGAACACAAAATATATTTAAAAAAAATGCTTAAAACCTGTAACCATTGACTTTCATAGTATTTGTTTTTTCTACTATGGTAGTCAATGGTTACAGGTTTCTAACATTTTCCAAAACATCTTCTTTTGTGTTCAACAGAAGAAAGAAACTAATTAATGTTTTGAAACTACATGAGGGCGAGTAAATAGTGAGTAAACTTTTCTATCATATAAAAGACTGTAATAGGCTTAATTGTGAACATCCTAGTTGCCTGTATGCTGAATGTGTGTGTGCGTGCTACATGTAGGACTTGCTGTAGATGAGGTTCGTGCAAGTGTGTCAGCATTCTGGCTTTTTGGGGTTCCTCCCTTCATTGCTATAATTAACATAAACACTGTCTTGGATACTGGTTATTATTTTATAAGCCGCAGAAATAAACACTCAGTTACATTCAAAAAAATGATTGATTTCAGCCTTTAGTGTTTCATATGGGTGGGACGTTTCAGATGCAAGAGACATTTGGTTGGATCTGAAGTGCGCAGTGATGTCAAAAAAATTTATCAATATGGGTGGAAATGAGAAACTGCACAATGCTTATATCTTTTAAATACAAATTATGTCACTGTTTTAGGAGCACACAAGTTTATAGATAACCTTAAGGGATAGTTCACCCAAAAATGAACATTTACTCACCCTCAGGTAGTTGTAAACATGTTAGTTTTTTTTTATTTCTGTTGAACCAAAAAGAAGATATTTTGAAGAATGTTAGAAACTGGTAGTCACTGATGCGCATAGTAGGAAAAACAAACACTTTGAAGGTCAATAGTTACCAGTTTTCAACATTTTTCAAATTAACTTCTTTTGTGTTCAACAGAAGAAAACAAACTCAAAAAGGTTTGTGACAAGTGAAGAATGAGTAAATGATGACAGAATGGTTAGTTTTGGATGAACTATCCTTTTTAAGACTTTATTGGTACTAACACCCAAAAAACATTCATTTTAATTTTAGTTGAATTTAACAGTCAACCTTTGTGTGCACAGACTGAGTGGTAAGGGTAAGGATAACCTGTTACATCTTGTTCTTTTTTTTTTTTTTTTCTCAGATGGTTACTTTAATGAGGATGCCAAGTACAACCTGTGTTACTGTGAGTCCTGTCATAAATTAAGGGGTGATGAGGCCTATTACAAACGGGGAGAGCCCCCCAAAGACTACGCTCTACCGTTCGGCTGGTGCCGTTTTGCACTCCAGTCAGTTACTTTTAAGTTGCTTCTGTATTTAAGCTGTTAGAATGTGAAAATTATTTATTAGTGGTATTTAATTCTTATTAAGAGATCTTGTCTGTATTTAATCAGGATCAAGACCCACTGTGAAGTCTCCAATGCCTTCAAAAAGTGGCACATTGCATATCATGGCACCAGTGTCGGTTCCCTTAGACGCAGCCTGGACCACAACCAACTCTTGTCAGGTTAGCACTTACTTAAAAATAATTCTGAATTTTTTTATTAACAATTATTGGGTATTGTTTGAAATGGTTAAACACTTCTGTTCATCAATGATTAGTTATAAGTGATAGTAATGTTATTTACATATTTGTGTGAAACATAATTATCACACAAATATTAATCTGTTTTCAACATTACTGATAATACAGAACAATAATATATTTAACAACAATTACATTAAACATTGAAGACTGGAGTAATGATGCTGTCAGTCCTTTGAATAAATTATATATTAATAGATGTTAAAATAGAAAACAATTATTTTTATATAATGCAATGTATAACATTATTTTTCACACATAATATATATAATATATTAATTTTAATATTTCACAATACTACTGTTCATACTGTATTTGTGATCAAACAAATGAAGATTGGGTGGTGTGAGTGTAAGAGATTTCTTTTAGTTTCTTATATTTAATATAAATTATTTAATAATAATTATTCATAAACAAGTGATTTATATATATATATATATAT
>CAIGQV010017602.1:4227583-4281640 GCA_903798115.1 Danio jaintianensis | reverse complement strand
ATTATAATCCACACTCAACATTGTATATTCTGCGATATGACAATTACGAATGATCACATTGTGATATCGATGCTAAAACGATATATTGTGCTGCCCTAGAATTTTCCTTTAAGTAACTACAATGGCTTTAGTTTTATCCTTGGAAAGCACAATATTTTGTACAAAATGATCACCGTTTCCACTTTTCCCTGCAGATTTCGAGACCCACGTTCGCTCCGCTGTCACCAGGCTCAGGTGGGCTTCCAGGTGTGTGTCCGGCCAGGCTCCTATAAAGTGGGTCCGTCGTCTTTAGGAATCAGCGAGCCGCTAGACCCGCGATTCAGCAATGCAGAAATCGAATGGATCACCAAGGAGAAAGGAGGCACACTTCTATACGGCCTGCTCATACGAGTGGAGTAAAAACAGACTCGAGCAAAGGAGATCCCAGGAGATCCCCGTCATCCTCCTCCTCACCCTTAAACCAAATTTCAGCGCCGCCGCTGAGGATTTTAGCATTGTTTTTGCTGCCCAAGCTCACTCATCTCTGCATGTTTCAGACATACTTTTGAGTTCGTTCTGTTTTGAAGGAGGGTGATGAAAATCCCCAGAGACAAAGACACTGCCTGCACTTTATGTTTCGGACACTGGTGGGCGATTTGTATTTTTTTTTTTTTCTGTTAAATTCACTCACTCAGCAGGCTCTCCAATATTTCTTTCCCGTCTGTTCATACATTAAAAATCTGTACTGTATATCACCTCTTTTTTTTTTTTTCTTTTTTTTTTTTACCTTGAGAGCCTGTTCTTCTCACAGAAATAATACTGGACTGAAGCAACACAAAACCACCTATTCACAGCACAGCTCTGGATTTATTCTCCTGTTTTTCTTAAGACTCGCAAGGGACAAACCAACCTGGAAATAACCTGTTTCAACGACAATTTCAAGAAAATGACAACCTGAAAATGACCTAAAAGATGCAGCAAAATCAGGAAGAGACTCAACGTTTTTTTTTTTTTCATCACTTTCTTTTGTTTACTCCAGAGCTTCTGCTCTATATTTGGTTCTTATGGCTGTGTATTTATGCACAAATTACAGTGTTTAGTGCATACAAATGTCTACATGAAGACAGGAAGGTAAGAATTGTCCTGTGTTTTAATTGTTTTGTGAATACACAGTTATAACTATCTATGGAGTGGGTCTCATATTTTTTCCATATGGCCCATTATTATGAAAAACTTTATAAAGTGGCTCAAAATGATAGTTCACCCAAAACTGAAAATGTCACCATTTTCACCATTCGGCCATCGAAGATTTGAGTCACTCTTATTTTAATTTATTTTTTTCACATTCTAGGAGATGACTATTCTGAAATGTGATTCATAAAATGTAAGTCCATGCATGGCTAACAGCATTTTAAAGGGAAAATGAATCGCTGTCATCATTTACTCACCCTATTTGAGTTTGTTTCTTCTGTTGAACACAAAAGAAGATATTTTAAAGAATAATGGTTGATGATACCCATTGACGTCCATAGTATTTTTTCAGCGTTTTTCAAAATATCTTCTTTTGTGTTCATCAGAAGAAAAAACCTTTAAAAAAAATCCACTTTAAGGGAGAGTAAATGGCTTTTTGGCGAACTATCCCTTTAAGAATCAATAAGTCATGTTTTCTTGACTCTCAAAGTGCCAGAAATGATAAGTTACATTTTATGAATCATAAAAGGTAACCGTTTCAGCTAAAAATCTTTTTTTAAAAAGTAATTTACAATCCTAAATTAATAGCAAGTAAACATATTTTGGGGTGAACTGTCCCTTTCAATTTCAAACAAAAGTACATCATTTCACTGGATTGATGCACAGAAATCAAAATCGCCCCCAAAGCACTCTAAAAATTGCTAGATGAGAAAGTTTATGAAGCTTTATGTGTACTTGTGCGTCCAAATGTGCGTCCCAGTTGTCTTTTCATCATTAAGGTCACCTGTGGATGTTCTTGTCTTACTTAAAAAAAAAAAACGCTTCACTACTTTAGACGTTGTTTACACATTGGTTTATGTTTAGGTTTGTCTTCTGTTCTGAAGTAACGTGCTGTTACAAGCATTCGTTTACTCACATACTTTAGTGTAACAGCCAGGATGTAAATAAATAAACAAATGGAAACGTCTGTTTATGTACTACATTCAACATCCTGTTCAGCAGGAAGGACTGTTATTCAGTCAGGTTGATGAATTGTGGGAATTGAGGTCTATATTTGAATACCTGACCCCAGGATTGGTGTTTACACTGGGAATGTGATTTGTTTTAATAGATTGTTTACTCCATGCTAGACATATTGCCATTTGTTTTTTTTGTATTCTCTTATGACTATGATTGCACAAATGTAAGCCCTTGCTGGAAAAAAAAAGACGACGACATAAAAATCAACTCTTCCGGTTGTATCTAGACTCTGTGAAGGCATATCTATTCTTTTTTTTCTTTTTTTTTTATTATTTTATTTTGTTGCCAATACGACATACTTGAGTGTACACTTCGCGTTCGCAATCCCGCTTTATTGCCAAGGGCGAAGTCTGAATAAATGCTTGCTATGTACATTGGAAAAATGTGAAAACAGGGTTCACGTTGGCCCATTGCTGCTTTTTTTGGTCATTTGTATTATTGGTTTGTGTTATTTTTATGTCTTTACATTGTGTTGTACAGCCTGTTACATAACACTAACATTACCTACCTGGTTTGTAAGAAAATAAAAATACAAAAAAAGAGACAGTTATGCACAACATATGAAAAAAAAAATGTGTCCGTGTCTTTCATTAGTTCCCTCTGCACCTCACAAAATTCTGTGAAAATTAAAACGTTTTTCTCACAAGACTTACAGATATATACTTAATATTTATAAATAATGGCCTAAAACTTGTCTTGATCAAAAAAAAAAAATATTTGTCTTAAAATAGAAATCATATACGTCTAATTCTAGCAGGAAAGTAATGTTTTTTTTGTATTTGCAAGTAAAATGTTAAAGGTCCAGTGAAATTAAAATAACGTTTTTTAGATGTTAGTATCAGTACTGTTAGTTTTTAGGATATCTGTAAGCTAGTGTGCTCCAAAACAGTGACAAAATTCACATTTATAAGGTATAAAACTGATATAAACATGTAAAGCTTGTCGTTTGTCACTTCCGCCTAAATGGATCAATGATTTTTTCAGTTTCTCATCAAATCTTGACCAATCTAATTCCCCGCCCCCTTCAAGACGCTTCATCTTTTCTTTTATATTTGATGCTCGAGCTCAACCACTCTCACTGGCAGAGCTGTGATAAAACAAAACACTATTGGCTGTTTTTTTTTTTTCTTTAAAGGGGGGGGGGAGCTACTCTGCACTACTCTCCTATTTACATCTTGCCTCACTCTCTCAACGTTAATCTGGCGTGCACCAATGCGATCCTTTCATTTGAGTGGATGTGTGTAAAGAGAACGGTTAACAAATGTGAAGAATTAAAAAATAAAAATCCCTACAACATTCAAAAACTCATGCTATTGGTTGAGTCAGTGATGTTTGAACCAACAGAATAATGTCTTTTAAAGGGTTAGTTCACCCAAAAATGAAGATTCTGTTATTAATTACTCCCTTTCACGTTTTTGTGCACCAAAAACTAAAAATGTCTTTGTTCGCCAATGTCTTCATATCAGATCAGGGCATCAGACTTATTTTTTCCTAGTTTGTATTGTATAGTAATACATCACATTAAATCAAACTGTACTTTTGAGTAAAAAAAAGAAATTAAAATAAAAAACTATGTTTCAAATAAAGTCACGCACATATCCAGGTGTAAAAGAAACCAAAGACACAGCAAAATATTATCTAAAACTTTTTTTATGCTTCAAAACCATCCACACCAGTCAGAGTTTGAACAAAATTGATAAATAACAGACATATAAATACACTAATAAATAGAGGGGAAAAAATATATATATAAAAGAGAGATCGTAATTGTCGAGTCTTCATCTCTCCTACATTATAGAGTGAAAACAGACCAAGTGCATTCAAATGGATCTCACACACACACACACACACACACACACACACACACACACACACACACACACACACACACACACACACACACACACACACACACATAAAAACCAGTAAAAACCATTTAAGACTTAAAAAAGAACTCATACACAGTGAACTACGGGTTCTCTTGCAATAAATAGTCCAAAAAAAAAATCTGTCTCGTTCTCCAATGCCTAACCATTTGTCAAAACAACAGGTGGATAATGGCACTAACTGCTACTTGAGGTTTGATTTCTGTGATGTCCTTTACATTAGACACAACAGGAAGTGACATCGTCTGCCTGTGGACAGGCGAAGGGTGTTGAAGAACATCAATCCACCGATGTGAAGGAGCGATTCAGGCAAAGAGAGGAGAGAACAGAAGTGGCTCCTTCGGAAAACTAGACGCACCGAGAGAAAGACGAGAGCAAATAATAGGGAATGTTCTTGTTCTTCAGAGTCAAGAGATGTGAGATCTGTACAAATCCATCCGTTTAGCACTTCTTGGGTCCCCATGCTGACGTTTGTTTCGGTGTTATTCCAGATCCAAACGTTGGGAACTCTTCAGCACTGCTCACGTCTGGTGCCTGGACATGGCAAATAAAGAAAAAAAGAATGTTTATAATTAAAGTTTTGTAAACAATAAAAAAAAATCTATTTTTTTCAGAACTTTAGTCAGATTTTTTTATGAATATTTTTGGTATTTTTACATTCAAGTAGCGCTGGCCGATAAAACATTTATCACCATACAATTCTCGTTCTACAAATGTTTCATACTTGTTTGCCTTTCTTCCTTCTGTTCAACACAAAGGAAGACATACTGAAGAATGTAAGGGAAAAACAGACTTCCATAGTAGGAACAAAAAATACAATGGATGTCAATGGTGGTTTTCCCCCCAACATCTTTCAGAGAATTTTGGTTTGTGTTCAACAGCGGAAGGAAAATCATAAAAGTTTTTAAAAAAAAAATTTGGGGGTGAGCTACACCTTTAACACAGTGACAAGTAATTCTGCACATACAACCATGAGAACACACAGACACACAGTATATATATATTTATTATTAGGGGTTGCACCGACTAGTCGACTTTAATGCTGCCGTGACGCTTTTTGACGTCTACTAGTCACGCTGTGCAAATCAAGTGGTTTGATCGTCAAACAGATGCCAGTTAGGTTGCTCCATGCAAATACCCTAGAGCAGATGATAGCAAATCACGTTTACGCAATGATGGAAAAGTCATGTGATTGGCTGTTGTCCTCTGCGAAGTGTAGATGCTGACTATGCTGACATATTTTGGGAATGAACCGTGAAGCGCGCAGAAACCGTGAAGTGCGCAGCCGCAGAGGAGTGGCAAACTTAATAGCATGTGTAATATCATCCCCGGGGAACGCGGTTAAGATGTGCAGTGAGGAGACG
The DNA here is from genome assembly GCA_903798115.1 of Danio jaintianensis. Lineage (NCBI taxonomy): Eukaryota > Metazoa > Chordata > Actinopteri > Cypriniformes > Danionidae > Danio > Danio jaintianensis. The sequence continues at coordinate 4,276,200 of CAIGQV010017602.1, read as the reverse complement.
TCTAATAACCAAGATGAGCAGTAACCGCAAAAAACGCCCGACTTGAGCAGGATTTTGAGCAGATTTCTCGCGCGTACTATCATAGCGGTAAACTATGCATCTGAGCAGGACTCTGGCAGTGTAATAAGGCTTAGTGTTATAACCTAGCCTTTGTATTTAGTGCGTTATTTTGTTATAAAATAACTTCACATGAATCTGTGTGCTGACGACATATGCATTACTTCTGCAGTAAAATTACTGCATTATTTAGCAGTAAAATTTGCCAGTTCTAATGTTGCATTATTAACGAAATGAAAGTGTTGACAATGCATTTGTTTTGTACTAAAATCAGTCATTGGTAATGTTGCATTGTTTTTGCAACGTGTTATGAGCTGTCAAACAGCATGTGCATATATTTCCTGCAAATAAATCACAAAATGTGAAAAACATTTGCATCTTGTGTTTTATTGATGACGTCACCAGCGACTAGTCGAGGTCGACTCGACTATGATAATATAAAAGTCCACTTCCAAAAATCTAAAGTCGTTCAACCCCTAATATATATATATATATATATTATATTATATATATATTAGAGCTTTCAGTGTTAAAAAGGTTCATGCATTAATATGTCTTTAATGTAAATTAATCGTTTGATAATATTTGACCCCAGCTTCTTGCCATCATCGCAGCCATTGTGTGTTGGATAATATGATAATATATGATGGTTTAAGACACAATGTTTGTGCTAAATAGCAAGAATCATTATAAAAGCACAAAAAGTACCATCTTCTGTATTTTGTGTTTGAGTGTAATGCACATGCACATATATAACTTTGCCCAGATTGACGGAGATGGGTTATTGCAATGTGGTGAGCCCTGACAAAGAAGGGATTAAGCCAAAGGAAAGTTGTATTTTTCATTTTTACATGCAATCTCATCTACACTTTACATTTACATTTATGCATTTAGCAGACGCTTTTATCCAAAGCGACTTACACACACCCGGAGCAGTGGGCTGCCCGGGGAAAAGTTGGGGGTTCTGTGCCTTGCACGAGGGAATCCCCTCAGCCATGATATTGAGGATTTTATTCACTCTCCCTGGTGTCGGGACTTGAACCTGTGGCCTTTGGATCCCAAGTCCAACTCTCTAACCATCTGTAATATTGTCTTTGTATTTTGCGCCCAGGAGAACCAGAAGTCCTGTATCTCATTCAGGACATGCACTAAGGCTTTCCTTACCATAACATACCTAAAACATGGATTGCCTTCAAAACTTGTCAATGGTGGGGAAAAGAGTTAAGAATACAAGACTGATGCATTTTCATCAGTCAACCATAAGTGGATCATCCTAAATATGTGTGTGAATGTATTTTGGAGCTTATCAACTTTTGACCACTTACAGTCGAAAATGCATTCCATTGGACTGCTGTCAAATTAAACGATAGTACCAGAAAAGTTATTTCTTTTTTGAAATGACCTTGTTGCCTTGTGCGTTCCAGGGGGCGTCCCGTACGACGAAGCCTTTAGCCAGGGCTCTGTTGTCCTCGTCATTTCCTCCAGTCCCCATCGTCTTTGAAGGAGGCTTCATATAAGCTGCCATAGTCTCTGTTTCTGTCACGCTCAGCATCTAAGAGGCAAGATGGGGGAATGAGTGAGCATTAAAACACAGGCGATGGAAAGTATCTGTCTAGAAATAAGCATCCTGAACTCACGTATTCTTCTTCCAGGTTGAGCAGATGGTCAATGGTGTTGTCAACATTCTCCGGCAGTCCTGTGACAGTCACCTTGTTTGGGTCCTCAGAACCCGGCTGAGGGAACCTTATATCAACCTAGAATAAAAAAAGAACTCCTAAAAAAAGGCTCTTTTGAAGAAAAAAAAATTATATATGTACATTTTTTTATTAGTACATATTGAACAAATTTTAAACTAACATGTTTTACTTCTTATTTTTGCATTATTATTATGAGAAATTATTTCACGACAACCATACTTATTACTATTATTGCTTTATTATTATCATTATAAATCATATGATAATTTACATGAAAGTTTAGATGTTATGTATGGTTATTTTATTATTGTCAAATAAATAAATGTCTTGTTAAATTATTTATAATAATTATAATATTTAGTAATATTGGATTATAATGCATCTATTTAATAATAAAACAATAATAAAACAATACTACATTATTTTAATGATGATGATGAGTATTATTATAATTATACTTTTTTGTTAATAACTTTATTACTTATAAACTTTATTTGATGTCCTTTATACTTATAATACTTATAATTATTATTAATTATAAAATAATATAGTTTTTGTTTTTATTACATTTATTATTATTAATGACAATCATTATTATAATATTTCTTATCACTATTATAATAATATAAATACATTTTAAATTATAACAACACATTTAACAGCAGCAATAATGATAATTTACATTTATCAAATATAATCAACATAATCAATATTGACTATTTTATTTATATACACTTATGTCACTCTCAGTGAATGTTCTTACTTTGAACTCCTCCATGATTTTGCGGATGGCTTTTCCACGTGCCCCGATGATGCGTGCGTGAACCCGCCGGTCCAGCCGGACGTCCTCGCTCACCATCTCCTGCAGCGCCGCCACCAGCTGCTCGATGGCTGACTTAGCATCGTTAGCATTCCTCTCATACCCCGAGATCACGATCACATCCTACAGCCAGAAAAACATGAATGGCATGAGCTGAAGAATGAGGGCAGAGCCGGTCTGCTGTCAACCATGAGGAAATGTGCTCTGTGGTTAATACATACCTGCTGCTCATCACCCTTGTCCGGGAACTGAACGTTTACATCGTACTCTTTGCGGATTTGAGAGATGACGGCTCCTTTGCGGCCGATGATTTTGGGGTGATATTTGGGGTCCACTGAGAGCGTTACTTTGTAGCTCCGCAAGGCCTATAAAAGGACAGATGTATTAAACAATACAACAATATATTCTCTGAGTAATCTCAGGATATACATGTAAACTATGTTGTGGTAGCATGGTAGCACAATGGCTCTGGATAGTGAGTAAATGGCTGCATTTTGGGTTATTTTTTTCCTCCTGGTGCAATCCAGTTTTGTTAGAGAGCACATTGGTGCAATTAGTGAAATGAGGTTGTTATTCTTGTGGTTATTGTGATCTATAATTGTATAAAACTAGGCTGCTATATCTTTTGCAGATGGTACGTTTCTTGTAAAAAGTGCCAAAGAATGAAAATCTGGAGATACCTAGACATAGCTGAATCATTAGTATGGTGTAGGGCCTCCTTTTGCAGCCAATACAGCATCAATTCATCTTGAGAATGGCAGATACAAGTCCTGCACAGTGGCCAGAGGGATTTTGAGCCATTCTTTTTGCAGAATAGTGACCAGGTCACTACATGGTGCTGGTGGAGGAAAACGTTTTCTGACTTGTTCCTCCAAAACACCACAAAGTGGCTCAATAATATTTAGATCTGGTGACTGTGCAGGCCATGGGACATGTTCAACTTCACTTTCATGTTCATCAAACCCCTCTGTCACCAGTCTTGCTGTGTGGTTTGGTGCATTATCATCCTGATACACGGCCCTGCCTTCAGGATACAATGTTTAAACCATTGGATGCACATTGTACTCCTGAATGGTTCAGTAGTGATGGCAGTGATGCGACCATCTAGCACAAGTATTGGGCTTAGGGAATGCCATGATATTGCAGCCCAAACCATCACTGATTCACCCCTATGCTTCATTCTGGGCATGCAACAGTCTGGGTGGTATGCTTCTTTGGGAGTTCTCCACACCGCAACTCTCCCGGATGTGGAAAAGACAGTGAAGGTGGACTCATCAGAGAACAATACATGTACATACAAGATTTTCGCTGATGACACCATTGAAACGGACGTTTGGCATTGGCATGAGTGACCAAAGGTTTGGCTTTTTCTTGAACCTGAAGCTTTCTAAGATTTCTTTTATTTCAGTTGTTGATGTACTTTCACATAAAACAAAATATTGAGTAGGGGGCGGGGGTTTCTTTTGCGCATCATTCCCTAAAGCGCAAACTAACAGTAAGAAAAGGTATTAATATGCAGTTGCTATGGAAGCACTCAGGTTGACCTCAACAGAAGGCCTGCCCCTCCAAATGCAGAAGTATATGGTCAGACTTTGATTGTAGATTACCAAAACAAACACATTTTTCAGTGGATTAACTTGCACAGATGAATTGTTTAGCTTAAGAATAACAATGTGAGCTAGCAAAAGAAACGCTGTAAATTCTGATTTCAAGCGGACTTTAAAACCACAAAATACAACTCTAAATACACATCTGTAAGCCCCTTCTTTTTGTAATTATAGGTTTAATTATATTATACATAATTATAAACATACTTCAACCACAGCACAATTTTGGAGCAAACCAATTTGCTCGGATTGCATAAAGATAGCCCTTACACGCCTGGCTAAAATAAACCTCTTTCTTCACTTCAGTTGAAAAGATTGTCATTTCACAAGGCATCTACTCAATTAAAAAAAAAAAAAAAAAATTGACAGCTTATGTATGATTATTTTGCACATGTGTATCTCAGAGTACATCACGCTGTGTCCATGTGTGTGTGAGCGTCAGGCACTGACATGCTGCATGAGCATCAGAGCAGAGCTCATTTATATTCACAGCTGTTCCAAATATGTTCTAAACCGAACTTTTTACTCTAGGGCTAATTTCTGTAGTTATAAATAAGCACATAAAACCATTTCTGGAGATGCACTTACCTAAGCCACATATCTACTATGCAGATATCAAACAATTCAACATATTGAATTAAAGCACTTTATTGCACCTTTAATAAAAATTTATTTACAACTGGATCTACACATGCAGTGCCAACAAATTAGGAATTTATGTCATCATCTGTAGTGCTATCAAATGGTAGTCTGGAGCCCTGGTTAGTGCAGATACAGTACCCGATCTTCCTGCTCCGCCTGCAGCTCTTTGACTCTGTCCAGCAGCCCGTGCTTGGCTCGCTCCACGCTGGCCACCTGTCCTGTGACCTTTATGATATCTGACTGCTGCTCAGGCTGAGGAACCCAAATGTTCACCTGTACGACATATTAACATTCACTCATTACTTTGGCACAAATGCAGATGCAATTTTAATAATCTGCAATTAATAAGCAGATTGAAAATTATGCATAAACATCTGTTTTTGTGTTCCACCGATTTGTTTTGGCTCCACTTTCCATTAAACAAGGATCTGTTCAGTGCATTTCATTACAGCTGGATGATTTATGCATTTAGCTAAAAGGAAAACAAATGGTGTTTTGATATTTTTGTTCCTGACTGAGTAGGGTGATTATGTTGGTGTTCAACTGCATAGAAAACAAAAATGTTTTTGCTATGAAGACTTTAAAAAAAAAAAAAAAAAAAAACTTTTTGAGAGCTCAATCATTTAGAAAAGTTTCTCTATAATAATTTCTGCTGGCAGTTTAAATCAGACAAAATGTAAAATACTATTTTGGCATTAGATACTTTAAAATTTCATGCTCAAGTAAATTCAACATAGTTTTTTGTAGTTCCTCAGATTTTATATCTCATTATTTTGATCAATTTAGTGTGACTTACAATAATTAAAACTGTAACTGATCACTGATCTAAGGGAACATGTATATATTAAAATATAATATATTAAATTATATTATATTGTACCGTATGCCAGATTCGGCATACAATATTTAAAAATAAATAAATAATAAACAATAATAATAATACATAAACTAATTCTGTTTTGTAAATTCAAATAATAGCAGATCTAATTAGCATAAGGGAATTCTTTCAAAAGCATTTAAAAATATAAATAACTCAAAACTACAGATCAGACTCTACACGGAAGACAATTGGTTAGAAACATGTAATTCCCAATGGCAAACTACAGGCTCACACCAATGGAGACTATTTGCCTAGAAGAACATTTTTCGTTTCTTTATAACTCCCGCACAAAAGTGCCACGATAAAGTGAGAACAGGGTGTTGGAGACATTGCGGTTCAAAACTGGCTAATCATCATCATATATTCTGGGCATGTCCAATTTTACACTGTTTTTTCACTGTTTTGGAAGGATATACACAAGACATTGGACGCCATATTGAAGATCGAGATCCAGTTTCAATTTTCGGTGCTATACTTAGGAATTTTTGAGTTGCATGAGGCTAGAGACAAGTATTTATGGAGAATATTTCTGGTCGCTGCCAAGAAGGCTATTACACGTAAATAGCTTCTGCTAACCCTTCCCACTTTAGAAGATTGGAAAGCAATTGTTGTACAAATATGGAAGATGGAAACTTTTACTTTCTCTTTAAAACTAAACAAACAGAAAGGGGCTATTCTATGGAGCAAGTGGAAATAATTTTTGGACTCCGAGATTAATCAGTGCTGATGTATGCATGTACGTATGCGTGTATATATATATATATATATATATATATATATATATATATATATATATGTGACCATGCAGGACCACTCTTACAATGTTTTTTGTTCAATATTTATATTTTAATTTATCTTTTTTTATTCTTAAATGGTATTGTAAACTCTTGGATATTGTAAGTTACAGTATTATATATATATATTGAACAGTGGGTATCAAAAATTATATCTCTACCTCATAATCCTCCATCATCTTCCTAATTCCACTTCCTTTCTGTCCTATGATATAACGATGAAGGTCATAGGAAACCTCAACATCGATGGTCACAGGAACTAAAGCCTTGAGTGTAAAAAAAAAGCAGGATGAAGAGGATAAAAATCAACCCACAACAACACTAAAGCAAGAGCTAGAATTGCAGAAAAGTCTTACGAGTAAAGCAGCCCGTGCCAATTCACACTTTTCAGCTTGTCCCGTCACAGTGATGATATCACATTTTCGAGGGGTGAAATCTGTGTCTCCGTTCTCTTGAGATACAGGCTCCTGAGCTGCAGACGCAAATACAACAAACAACGACACTTGTAAATATTGTTGCCTTCAGTAAATAGAAAGACAGTGGAGTGCTGTGAGAGTAGGAGAAAGAAACCTGCAGACTCGTCTCTGTCTGGAAACTTGATCTGGACCTCATGTTCACGTGTGATCTGTTGTATTCGGCAGCCTTTGGGGCCCATGACGGCTCTGTGGTACCGCTGAGGAATCAACACCTCCATGCTCACCTGCGACTCCTGATGAAAACAGCAGCAGATTATTGCAGTCAGTGAAGAGAATGTGTGTTAGTGCTTTTTCTTTGAGATTCCACCTACAGTATAAGCAGCCTACAGTCGTGGCCAAAAGTTTTGAGAATTACATAAATATTGGAAATTGGAAAAGTTGCTGCTTAAGCTTTTATAATAGCAATTTGCGTATAATCCAGAATGTTATGAAGAGTGATCAGATGAATTGCATAGTCCTTCTTTGCCATGAAAATTAACTTAATCCTGAAAAAACTTTCCGCTGTTAAAGCGGCGCGAATGTTCGCCAAAGTTCAGATTTTCGAATAGCGCCGCAGGATGTCTATTCGCGCCTTTGCATTGACTTAACATGTAAATCACTTGACGCTTCATCCGCGTCTGGTGTGAACGCACCTTTAAAGTTTAAACTCAAATTTTTGAACAGTAATATACTGACTTCATTTAAATGAATAAAACAATATTATATATAACATATATACATACACGTCTGACTAGATTTTTTTAACTATTGTTACACTGAATGTCATTTCAGTGTTTAATGTTGTTCAGTGTGTAATTAATGATGGTTTTCATGGTGAAAGTGTATGACAGTTGTTATTTTTTATTCATAATAAAAAACAATTACTTAGGCCCCTTTCTAATGTACAAAAAAAAACTTCACTATTACAATTTTATTGTGTTGATGACTAAAAAACCCTATATATTTACATACAACAAAATTTTATTTTCACCAAACTCAGCTTTAAAACTCACTAGATCGCGAACAATCTCCTGAATGCGTTTCTTGGCAGCGTCCACACACTCTCTGGGTCCTTTGAGAGTGATGCTGTCGCTGTGTGTGCCTGTGCGAGGAAAACTCACAGCAACTCCACCGTATTCCTCCGCTAGGTCCCTCAAAACCTGCCCTCTCCGACAGACGAAATGACGGTGGTGCCGTGGCTCCACGATCATACTGTCCTCTATCACATCATCCTGAGCACAAAAAAACAGATCAACTCAACAATCTCCAGTTTTCAACAGGGTTTCTGCAGTTTTCCACCAAGTCAAATTTAAGACTTTTTAAGATCATTTAAAATGAAATATACAATCATATGATGTTGGTCTCATTTGTATTTATATTACAGCTTGTATTTTGACTGTCAAAAAAAAGAATGAACAATACAATACCATAGTACCACCAAAGAAAAACAGCAACAATAAACTTTCTTAAGGGCTGGTGCAGCATTTAAATGACAAACAGACTGATTTATATTAAACATGTCCACATTGTCTTTATAAAAATCATTAAGCACACAATTTGTTTGGATATAAAACATTTAGTCTAAACTAATTTAGCAAAAAACATTTGCTACTACAACAGCAGAAATAAAAAGGTTTTTTTTTCCAAGGTAAATGTCCATGATTATTAAAATGTTAATCAAATAACTATAGTTATTGAAAAATACAACATTGTTATTAAGTTTATTATTAAGTTACTTTACTTCTATACATATTTGTTTTAATGTCATAATTAATATATTTTCATTACTAATGGTTGTACTAAATTCAAACATAATGTAATAGTGTAATTTAGCTATGTTTCCATCCACCTATTTTTATGAGCATTTTGAAATATCGCTGAAAAAAATGCTTAATGGAAACACCAAGATGTTAACACATTTTGAAAATGTGCATAAAAACACTTCACCAGGAAAAAAGTGAGAAGGATAAACTTTTTATTCTATAAGAAAAAGATATGCATAAACTACAATGGAAACATTTACTGAATAAATTCCAGCATGGCCATCAATAAAATCATGTGCTGAGGCGCAAGTAATTTATTATATTAAAAAAGGTCCACAGTGGGTTCTCCTACTGCAACAAATTAAATTTTTCTTTCTGACATTTGGAGGCGGTTTATCAGGACGTGACGATTTTGTTCTCTTTGACTCATTCATTCATTCATTTTCTTTTCGGCTTAGTCCCTTTATTAATCTGGGGTCGCCACAGCGGAATGAACCGCCAACTTATCCAGCATATGTTTTACGCAGCGGATGCCCTTCCAGCCGCAACCCATCACTGGGAAATCTCTTTGACTCATTGGATGGAAATTATGCTTTATTCACAAATGTTTTATGCAATATTCCTTTTCTGTGCATACATTTAATTCACGTCTTTGGGTGGAAACATATTAGTTACTGACGTCAAATTTAACCACAATCTATTATGTTCTTAGGCAGAAAAATGAAGACCTTTTAAAATGACTGAAGACCTACAACACAATTACCTGAATTTAAGTAAATGTAATGCTGGGTTCACACCAAATGTGGAGCACTGCGTCACTCTCTCTAGTTTACCCGCGGGATGTTTTTCCACCTCAGGTGAATTTTCCACTCAAGCTGAATTATTTGAACTTGTGCTGAAGATGCAATTGAGGCAAATTCCATGTGTTCACAGCAAACGTGTTGAGTCGTCCATGCCATTAGCGCCATCTGATGGAAATATGCATATTTTCCTGCATTTGCGTTGACTTTGTATGTAATCTACTCTCACAAAAACTTAATTCCACTTTTGGTGTGAACCCAGCATAAAACCTTTTAAGGCATTAAAAGTTTTTAATTTTATTAAGACCCCAAGGAAACCCTGTGTCAAAAATCCAGCTTTGTTATCTGGCAAAGAAATGTATTCTTTTATTGTGGTAATTTCCTCAGGTACCCTCCTTTAAAATGTGGTTGTCTCATGTACGCAATTTCCACTTGAGAAACTCACCTATGACATACATCAAAAGTGTGATGATCTTTGGCAGCTATGGACACCTTTTTGGCATTACATTAATAATTTCTATTCTAGAATTTTCTATTCTATGCTGCATATTTAGCTCCTAGCCTGACTGTATTATCCTGTTTACTTGTTTGTATATTTCCCATTATTTCCTACTTTATAACTGAGACTGTATTTGTATGTGCTGATGTATTAAAATAACTGATGATTAATTAAAAAAAAAATCCAGCTTTGTGTTCAGTCATACCAGATTTTTGATGAGTGTTTCCAGCTCTCTCTGGGCGAGCATCACTGCTTCTTCTTTACCCATGATGGTAATGTGCTCCTGTTCCTGCTCGTCTGGCGACGGGAAGATGATCCGTGCTCCGGTTCGATCCCGGACACGTCGGATATTAGCTCCTCCTCGGCCAATCAGGTACTTGTGGTACTCCGGCTTGGCTTGAAGCTCAACTGAGAAGTTGTTGACTTGCTGGTGGGACAAGAGAGAATATCTTGCATTAGTTAAAAAGTTCTTCTTTACACCTGGCATTAAAATGTGATTTTCATGCGTTTATGTAATACGATCACAAATGGATGACAGTAAAAATAGGTGTAAATGGATTTAAAATGTTTTGAGCTTGTTCAATTTTAGCCACTTCCAAGATGTGGTTGACAATGCATTTGATCATATTGTAGATGTAGTGTAGATGCTCATATGGTCGAATATCACCTTCTCCTCCGCCAGCTGCAGCAGTTGTTTTCTGGCTCTCTCCACCTCCTCTGCAGGGCCTCTGATGGTGACCCTGTCCAGCCCTGATCCCTCCGCAGGGAAGTGGATGTGAACACCTCCACAATCCTCCATTATGGAGCGCACCAGGCTGCCTTTGGATCCAATCAGAGAGTTATGCAGCTTGGCTGGGATGGAAACCTCCACCTCTTTCATGCTGGCCTGGGTCCACAGATCAAGTGACAATGTGAGGAGGTAGAAAGAAAAATAAACGAAAATGTTTAATTCTGTCATCGTTTACTCACACTCCACTTGTTCCAAACCTGTTGGAGTTTCTTTCTTCTGTTGGACACAGAATAAGATATTTTATAGAATGCTGGAAACCTGTAACCATTTACTTCCATAGTATATGTTTTCCTATTATGGATGTAAATGGTTACAGGTTTCTAACAGTTTTCAAAATAACTTATTTTGTGTTCAACAGAAAAAAAAGAACATCGTAAAGGTTTGAAATCACTTGAAGGCGAGTAAATAGTGAGTACATTTTCATTTTGGGTGAACTATCCCTTTAAGTCACTGTCTTTAGCTTGTAGTTTTCTCTCACCAGCTCTTTTTCAATGGCGAGGATTCGTTCTCGTGCGGCTTCACAGCTGCTCTTCTTGCCTGTGATCACAATCACCTCAGAGTTGCTGTTTTCCGTTGGGAGATCAATCTTGGTGTTGGTTTCCTCTCGTATCTATATAGATTTGCAAAGCAGCATAATCTTTCATTAAAAATTATTAGCACACCTTAAAAAACTTAAAATTAATATTCATACTTTAGTGCTAAAATGACATTAAAATGAAATTACATGAAATTAAAATAAATAATCAAATATCATAAACAAAAATGTAATCACTAGACGTACAGTACAGTTAAGATAAATACAATAAAAATTATAATAATGTTAGAAATAACAGAAATATTAGCATAGAAATTTAATAAAACCTAATCTAATATCATAAACACATTACATTAAAATTAATAACTTTAATATATAAAATTTTAAAATAAACACTAACATATTAACATATGTATAATATGTACATATGTATTCCTATGATATTAACATTACACTAACATATTAATAAACACTGTTTAGCAGAATATTCAGCTGTGAGTGAATTTTAAAGGATGATTAATGTTTAAAAAAATCGTGAAACAAAATTTAGCTGTGTTTCCCATTTTTGTTTTTAACAAATGTTTACTTTAAACCCACCAATCTTTACTCACCCAAACAAGGTTGTTTTGGTCTACTCACCTTTTTAATGTTGGAACCTCCTTTGCCAATTATGTTTTTGTGGAACTGCTTATGAATGGGTACAGAAATTGAGAAGCTGCTCTCAACCTGATAACATGAAGAACACATAATTAGACACTAACCCTCACTGCCATTCACAGAGTACACCATATCAGGAATGTAAACAACCACAAATTTTCCTTCAAAACAGAAAACAGGAAATAGAAGCAAAACTATTGTGTCATCTGATCATTTCACAGCTGCCTGAACACATACTCTTAATAGCTGTTCTGTGAATCTGTGAATTGGCGTTAGTCAGTCAGCAAATGTTATTTGAGAGGAGGAAGGAAGCAAGAGGAAATTACTCTAGTACCAGCTCAGCGATGAGTTTCTGCAGAAACTTTGCACATTTCTCCACCTCATTTTTGGGCCCCCGCAGCTGCACTATGTCACTTTTCTGTTGCTGGTCTGGAAAAATGATGATAACCTGCGAAAACGAAATCAAAGGCATCTGTATGAAATCAACTCATCATTTAAAGGGATAGTTTCCCCAAAAAAGACAATTCGGTCATCATTTGCTCACCCTCCATTTGTTTCAAACCTTTTTGAGTTTCTTCTGTCCACATACACGCACACGCGCACACACACACACACACGCACACAAAGGGATATTTCTAAAATGCTGGAAACCTACTGACTTCATTTATAATTTTTTTTCTTATCATGAAAGTCAATGGCTACCGATTTACTACCTCTTATATACAGGGTATTTACAGCAATCATAGAGTGAAATTCAATACTTCTTGAGACCTTTAAGACTCTTTCCATACATTTTATGACCTTGTCGCCCCTTTAGGTTTTAACCGGTAACATTGGCCACATTTTAACTTACAGTATATTTACTAAATACTGATTGTAAGAAAGCACAACTAAAGACCCTTAGCTTGGGATAACTCATCAATGCAATATATTTCAGAAGGGTAGGAACAAAGAACAAGCACAGGCTGAACTTTGTGAAGTGATTTAAAGGTCCCATGAAATTAAAATAACGTTTTTTTAGATATCAGTATTGTTAGTTTTTAGGATATCTATAAGCTAATGTTCTCCAAAACAGATATAAAACTGTTATAAACATGTAAGGCTTGTAGTTCACGCCACCTCATACTTCAGTTTCTCATCAAATCGTGACTAATCAAATGCTCTCTAGTATCTGACATGCCCTGCCCCCTTCAAGAAGCTTCACATTTGATGCGCTTGTGCTAAACCACTCTCACTGGCAGAGCGGCTGTTTTATAAAAAGGGGAGGACCTACACTATGTCCCCACCCTCTCTTCGTGTTTTGGTTGCGATTACATCAAACATCGAATAAAAATGCACATTTCAAAGCACTTCATAGGACCTTTAATGTACAGATTCCACATACAATGCTAATTCACTCTCTTCCAGCAGGTGGTGCCTATAGAACAGCGGGAATAAAGGTGTTGCCTTGCTTACTGCAGTAAACAAACCAGCGTAATATCAAATCTAACTGGATTTTATCGACTTCATAAACTACACTGCACCCCAATATTCACAGAATAAATTCAAGCAAACTTTAGCATACAACTAATCAAAAATTATACAAAATGTATTACCTTGTAAAATAGCATTTAAGATATTTAATACTTTTTGAGGGCCTTAAAGGGCTCCTATTTGACCCCTTTTACAAGATGTAAGGTAAGTCTTTGGTGTCTCCAGAATGTGTCTATAAAGTTTCAGCTCAAAATACACAATCATTTATTATACCCTGCTGAATATGGGATTTTTGGAGTAAAATTAGATTGTAGCTGTTTTGTTATCTGTGCCTTTAAATGCAAATGAGCTGATTTTCCCCGCCCACCGTTCCCACATGCATGTCTGTTTCTCCTGCTGCGTCACACAAACAGCAGTCAGTTACAGACACAACAATGAAGTGAATGAGGAAGATATCCATTTCAAGTATAAAAACAGCAAGTAGGTTTATTTGATGTATTTATGGTGGAGTTTTCAAGCCTTTCTGCAACGATGAGTCACACAAATGCCGTTGCAAAGTTTGCAGTACACACAGACATTTAACTTTGCACTGTTTTTGCACGTCTAGTTAAGGCAAATATGACAGGATACAAGTTAATATACACTGCTATAGACATTGATATGTTCATTATGCTACTGTACAAAATAAACTAGATTTAACGTCCACAAATCTAGACTCCTGTTGTGTGTTTGAAGCATTCTCTGACGCAAGTCCAGTGGTTAGCAATTTTACTGTCGTTTCTTTATTACATACATGCATTGATTTAAAAACATTTCAAACTTGTAAAACTCATTCTTGAGGTGAAGCTGATCATGGAGAGTAGATCTTTTAATCCCAGTTTCCTTGCCAGTCTTGCCTTGTGATTATGATTATACGCATTACTATGGAGACATGTTTATACGCAGCTGTCCATCAATTCGGTGGGTGGGGAAAGCCGCACTCCTATGCCACGTTGCGGTGGGCCTCAAAATTGCAGGGATTTGGATCCTATTTTAACATTCAGAAATTTTGAAAAATAGACTTCTTGTGTTTATATCACTCCAGTATTACAGTGGACACACTATACCTACACACAGTTCTGTCCAAACAGCTTCCGATTTTAATTGATTGATTAACTTTAATACGCAAGACCCTGCGGACTCCCTGACATAATATCGTCTTTTATGTCCAACAGAAAAACTAAAATCGTAAATGACATTAAAAAAAACATTTTTTTAAAAACAAAAAATATGTGTTACGAAATGAATCACCTCAGGAAACTTGTCCCGCACTTCTTTGATCTTCTCTCCTTTCTGCCCAATGATGGTGCGGTGAAACTTCTGCTCTATGATCAGGTCTTTCGTGCGTTCATTTTCCTATATTGTCAAAGATACCAGAACGTTACAAAACTTAAATCAAGCAACCCAAAACACAACACCAACACATGCAAACTGAAAAAACACTAAGAAACTGTAAATAAACAATCAATTCAACATATGTGTACAGAAAGTAAAGCAAAAATAGAAACCCACTGCAAATAGCGCAGTGGGGGACATTTATAAGTGACAAACTCAGCTTCCTGTTTAAAGTCAGTGGTGTTCTATGAAATCTGAGAGGTGAGTTTTTTTATTATTTTAATGACCTGGTCATACAGTTCCTTGTTGTTTGTATATTTTTATTTCTGTAGAGAGTAACTTTTACTAACATGGCATTAGTAACATTTGATTCAACTTTAATGTGCAATTCATCAGATTATTAGGGCTAAAAATAAAAACACAATCAACAAGGATCCATACGATGAGGTTCGTTCCTCGCCGCTGTCGCCACTGGCTTGCATGGTTCGGACCTGTAGAGCTGCGCATCGATGGATTTGCTCTTCAGTGTTTGGACTCTCAGCAGTGAAAATTTAAACCACACTGAACTGAACTGAACTTAAACTCTAAAACTGAACGGACACCATTCCAATTCACTATAATCTTCTATGTGAAGCTGCTTTGACACAATCTACATTGTAAAAGCGCTATAGAAATAAAGATGAATTGAATTGAATTGAATTGAGGACATTAAAATAAACACAAAAAAAACTCACCTCTCAGATCTCCGACAATAATGTTACAACTGAATCTAAACAGGATGCAGCTGAGTTCATCACTTTTTATTTCTCTTGTGGTTACTGTATTAGTAATATGTTGTGTGAATCTGCGTGCATGTGTGTAGTCAGACAAGCTCTCTCAGCCACTGTACAGAAGTTCATAATAACATCATATATAATGCATCTGAAACATGCCGTGACTTAAATTCCAAAGAATTTTGTACGAAAAATGTGGACATTTTGAAAAATGTGCACACACTGGACTTCGAGATGATTGTCAGAGGCAAGTTGAGTATTTGTATGATGCATTTCTCACAAGTAGTTTCAATTTTACATTACATACATTTGCGTTGGCTTGACGTATACAACAACTGCTTCCTTACTGTTACTTTCAGACCATCAAAATAATATTAATTTCCCCATATATTAGAATTTGTCCTGTTTATTATCATTTGTCTGTCTATCATTCACCATCCAATAAACAGGGTTTCTGCAGGTTTCACCAAGTCAAATTTAAGACTTTTTAAAACCATGAAGAATGAAATTTCAGACTTATTTAGGGTTAAACGCTAAGGATTTTTTAATGGTAAGCAGAAAAAACATTTACCTGCCCCATCAAAAAACTAATTCTAATTAGTTATTTTCCTAGCCACATATTTTAAATAATGTGTCAAAATCATAGATATATACACTAGATGTCGCATACGGACCCTGAGCATGGTCAATAGCGCCGCCACATTTGTACAGTGCTCCCAGGACAAATGTCATTCAACAGCACTGGTCAAGACAGTGTGCCAATGAAGATGCTGGACTTTAGCGCTGCTTACGGGTGTAGTAACGAGCAAACAAAGAAAACAAAGCACAAAGGCAGAACATTTCATAGGTAAGATTTTGTTTTTTGTATGTTACAAACTTTTGTGCTCAACAAGTAACGTTATTGATGATAATACAGTCTCTTACTGCACTGATCATAAGGCAAAGTAGCATCAACTTGCACTGAATTGTAGGCTTATGCTAGTTTTGTTGAATAAAATCTGCAAACAATGAAAAAGAAATATGACAACAAGACGCTGCGGTGCTAGAAACTTGTATTATTGTCGGCTAAGTGAACGAGTCGTTCATAACGGGGATTCATTCACAAACGAATCGCTACCTCCGTAGAATGAGAAGTGAAAGCAGGAGAGGGGCTGTGTTTCACGACACGGATTAGATCGAATTTAACAGGGAGGGAGGATAATACATTTCCATGCACACAAAGACACACTCTTTATCGGCAATGCCCGTGCGGTCACTCATCCATCGATGTAGAAAAGTGATGTAAAATTATAATTTTCCTAATTAAAAAAACAATTGCGTACTGACCACCGGGGAAAACTCCCGATCATAGATATATGTATATATGTGTATATCTCTGGCTCTGGATGGCCACAGTCCTCCACTGCACCTTGGTACCGCATTCATTTCAAAGGAGCGCTACCCTGTACTAAAATGGCGGCTCTATTGACGCATTCCTTCCAATAGACAACAACAGGGTAGGCGACATCTAATGATATATCTATGTGTCAAAATAAGCAGACCCTAGTTGTATACATACATTTTTTTTCAACATAACTTAAAAAAAAAAAACTCTTTAAAAACTAAATGTATGCACAACAGAATGTTATAATATTAGTTATGAAAATAGTTTTGCTAAAAGTTTTATTGTTGATGATTGGATGTGTGTTGGATCGATTAGTAGC
Organism: Danio jaintianensis; assembly: GCA_903798115.1. NCBI lineage: Eukaryota > Metazoa > Chordata > Actinopteri > Cypriniformes > Danionidae > Danio > Danio jaintianensis. Next base: position 4,258,881 of record CAIGQV010017602.1, on the reverse strand, counting down.
TTTACATAAACAAAGGAAAATGTAGGCATGAATATGATTTAACCCCATATTTCAGTGAATTTAAGACTTTTTTTAAGGCCTAAAATTTTGTTTTTGAAATTTAAGACATTTTAAGACTTTTTAAGACCCCGCGGATGCCCTGAATAAATATGTTGTTTCATTTTTACATAAATATATCCATAACACTGAATGAATGATTATATATTTTAATTATTATTATTATTTTTTTAATTTTCAATAACTATATTTTGAAATTTTATTTTGACAAAAGGTATTTGAAAGCAGACCTCTGGCCTGCATTTAATATGTTTTCTACAATCTTTTGTAAATTAAGTTTTCATCAAGCTTAAAAGATATGGTCAACGTCTATTTCCTTTATTTTCATTTCCTTTTACTTCTAAATACTGTAAAATTGAAATAAACTGTTGTGAATTGAGGGGAACAAAGACGTGTTTATAATGTTTTTAACCGGCATGTTAGGTTTGGGGGTCTATAATACCACCGACCTCTTTAAGTGAAAAAAAATATATAATCCTGATATTTCATGACTTTTCCTAATTATTAAAAAAAAAAAAGAATTATTTTTTAATTATTATTAATAATAATGTTTCTGATGTCCAGTATAACATGACTGCACCCACATGATGTTGAATAACCTACATAAAAATGATACATTTCTATTTGTTTCATGATTTTGTTTAAATAAAAAAGTTAAACAATTCTGTATTTAGTTGTTGTTGTTGTTTTCTATAATGCACATTCCTACTTCATTAGATGTTGTAGTTAATGATACAATTATTTCTTTTATTTTTATTTATCCATTAAGCTCAGGATGTATGGAAATTTAAGTAGGATAAAAGATTTAATTTAAAATTACAGTTATCATTTGCAAATATATGATCTGGGGTCACAGTGACCCCAAACAATGGGGCAGTGCAGCAAATCTCAACATAAAAGGAAGCCTAAATGTTTGTTTTTTTTATGAAGGGTTAGTGTTTTTTTCCTCTCAATGATGAGTCAGGTGTGATTCATTTTTGCTATGGTACATTAGCACATCTCACCATCCGCTGAGCCATGTCCATCAGTTCTTTGCGAGCGAGCTGCACTCCCTGAGGATCACCCTCGATGCGAACCAAACCACAGCGCTCCGAGTCCTGAGGAATCCTCACCGATACCTTATACTGCTCCTTTATCCGGTTTACTGGGAAAAGCACACAACCGTGCATTTCTCTGCTCACTGATCAAAACATTACTGTAACAAATATGCTATGCATAAACTGAAGGTAATATAATCAGATCCAATGTGCAACACAGTCATACATTATATTAGATATAGTAATAGAATATTGTGGATAGTAACGATAATGACACATAAAAAAAATATTATTCAAAATAAAGGGAGATGTACATTTGTAACCATTGCATTTTGATGCCACTGCTTGCAATCAAAACACATGTAAACTCAAAATTTGACTAATCAAAATTGCCCAAACATGACTGAAATTTGAGATTCAACTCTCCAGAAAGGATTTTAACTTACTGTTGGCTCCGTTTTTGCCTATGAGATGTCTGTGGAAACGCTGATCAATGTTAATCTCTGTATAGTCCATTCTCACCATCTGAAAAAAGGGAATAAAGCACCTAAACAGCATGTTTATGTTTAAAAAAAACATCCAAAATTCCCATTTATCATTCAGTTTTTAAGTACATTTTATCTCAATTTTAACGACAACAAAACACTCTGAATAGGAGATATAGTGGTTCTCTGACCAGGTCTTTGATGATCTCCTGTATCTGAGTCTGGGCTTGTTCCACCTCCTCCGTCGGTCCCTCTAGACAGATGCGCTCCTCTCCGTCAGTGAACTCTATATGAACCTGGTGACCACCAAACAGACACAGAATCTCATTACATATTTAGGAGTTACGGTTAAGAATTCTAATGTCATTACTTTTTTTTTTACATTTAGCAGACGCTTTTATCCAAGCGACTTACAATTGAGGAGGCATTCAGCGATTCAACAAGTAGAGGCAATACATACAAGAAGTGCTAATTTTACAAAGGAACTGTTAGTGCTCAGAGAATTAAGTGCTAGAGCAAGGAGGAGGGAGTGTTTTTACAAGTGGTTTGTCAAGCCCTCTCACCTGTGTGAAGAGCACTTGATGAATGCACAGTGTTTTTATGTAACAGTTATGTAATATAAATGCATTAACTATTCAAGGATTTAACGTGGAGATCAAAATTAGAGAACCTACAATTTCCTAACTGTTGAGGTCACTGCTTAATCCTATTTGAAGTTAACAGAAGTACTGTAAAAAAAACTGTTTTTAAAGCATGATTCTTGAGTTGCATAAATTCTGAAGCACAGGAATAAAAAAATATTTGAAAAAGATACACTGATCAAAATTAATGAACACTTTCAGATTTCTTCAAGTCATTGGGGTTCATCTGGTTCTCGCTGTTAAATTCTGTAATTATTTGAAAAAAATGGTTTTCACTGAATTGTATTGATGTGCTGTAGTCCTGTAAAATCATGTAAGGGTCATGCATCTCTGTTGGTCACAGAGCATATTTTTTTGCAATAATTCATTCAAAAGCAGATGACAAAATCCTATGTGGAAACCAGAGATCATGCCATCACTTCCAGGTAGGCCTACAAAAATATGGCATCTCTGCAACAGTATGCCTATTTCAAACAATATCTGATTTTCTATTAGGGGTGGGTGGTATGACCAAAATTCTATTTCACTGTATGATTTATTTTCACGATAATAATATATTTCCCAATATAGTTATTTAAATAGGTAGTTATTCCAGAAAAACACAAAAAGGGTATAATAAATAAACTTAAATACTTCAGAAATGAAAATGACTTTTTATCTTATATTTGGACCTTCTTAAATAAAGTTGGGCTGCCCAATATTGGATTTTTGCAGATATTTTTGTAACTTGTTTTGGATGAGTTGATGGCAATATCTTTTGTTTGTGTGCTTTTGAGAAGTTTTCATTTAGTTTATCTGTAATTTAAGCTAATTTATAGAGTCAGTTTTGAATGAATTTATTTTAAGATTTTTATTGCCAGTAAAATCAGACGTGTGATTTTATGACCCAATTCATGCAAACAAAATCCTCCTTTTTTTGTTAGTTTAAGACAGCCACCCCTGAATAAATTTCTCATGGATATTCCCTATTTTTGAAAGCAATATATTGAAGACAAAGGATTAATAGAGCAGATAATGAATTAAGCTCTGTATGATTGGTAGTCAGTATGTCAATCCTTGTTGTATCAAACAAGACCAAGCATTTTATGACATAACTTCATGTTATTTGTGTGTTATACTTTAATTTTCCTAGTCTACAGTTGTGTTAACAGGCAGACATTAGGACCTAGGGGAGGCTGTTAGTAGGCAGAGGCTGTAGAGCTACCCAAGTGACTGTTTAACCAACTGAGAGATATTGTACACATTACAATATCTGTTGTTCACATTACAATATCTATTATTCTGTACTCACATTTGCAGTTTCAAGTCGGTAATCCAAAACAGTGAATCTAAATCACAGGTAAAAGTTCACCTCAGATTGCTAATCTGATTTTACCACGAGCTCTTCAGTCAGTTCAGTCTCGTCTTACTCAGGCTCATGTACACTGCACATGAGTTAGCCACGCCCACTTATTTACATGTATACACCGATTTTTATTGGCAATGACAATTTATTCCACGGTTACCAAATCTGCCATCATACCGCCCAGCTCTACTTGCTATATTCCAAATCTGATTTCTCATAACATTGTGGTTTCATTTCACTTTTCTATACCTTAGGCAGCTGCTGTGTAATGCGACTGATGTTTTGTCCTTTCTTGCCAATGATGAATCGATGAAGCCAAGCCGGAGCAAATACTTCTGCCACTATCACACTTTTAGCCTGCAAAAAACATACAAGTGTCAATGAAAAGAAGCACTCTATTGAAAATAAGTCCAAATAAATGTGTAATAGATCTACTATATTCAAAACATCTGACCTTGGCGTAGACCTGTGTGAGAGCAGGGCCCAGTTTATCCGGCTCTCCTCTGAGGATGATGGTCTCGGAAGCGGAGTCCAGAGGAGGCATTTCCACAGACACCCCTGTGTTTTCCAGGATCTCCTGTAGGGTGTTGCCTTTTGGGCCGACAATGTACTTGTGTTGGGACTTCTTCACCTCCACCGAGATTGTGGTAGTTTTTCGTTTCTGCTTGTGAAAATAAAGAAATCAGGAAACGCCACCAGATGCATTTTTTGCACACACAAATTCATGCAACAAAAATATACAATGTTTTGGAAATACGCCTTTTACACAGTGTCCTAACTACATGCAACATGGTGCCATGACATGCATTAAAGGTTACGTTCAAAAAAAAGTTTATGTCCCAACCATCTGCAACAGTAATGTGCGAAATTTCCACTTCTGCGACGTCGCAGCAAACATACTATGGCAATTATCACCTCAGGTACAGATTATGTACTTTTTTTAGTGCTAAACGCTACCAAAAATTCTGAATACCATTTTACATGACATTTATTGCCATACTACTCAAAGCAGCAGCAGATAGTTCACCTCAGATCATATAACTAGTTTGAAAATGAAAGTCAGAACTGTGACAAACCACATCACTCTCTCAGCCTATGTACTTTTAATAATGTTTAATCGGTTAAATATGTATTAATTATATTATATCCTTTACCATTTCATTGGGAGTGCAGTGGGTGGTATTTAAATGAATGGCTGATATTTAAATGTTTATGTGGTGTTGCGTCACGTTTGGTTCAGGAATCTTGTTGCATCGTGTGGAGTTGTTATGCTCAAGGCAGAATTTAACTGATAAAATAAAATAAAATAAAATAAAAACAGTTATATAATGAAACACGTGACCCTGGACCACAAAACATATCTTATTTTGCTTGAGTATATTTCTGGCGATAGTCTAAAATACGCTGTATGGGTAAAAAATTTGTAATAAGCAAAACTTATCTTCTGTGAATTTACTACTAGAAATAAACCAAAACTTAACTAAAACAAACATTTCTCAGCATTTTCATTTCTTCACTGTCAAATTCCACATTTTCAAATAGTTGTAAGCTTATTTATTCATCTTTCAGGTGATTTATAAATCTCAATTTTCAAAAACTGACCCTTATAACTGGTTTAGTGGTCTAGGATCACACACAGTATAATTGCAATTTTAAAAAAAATCTATTAATACACTGTAAAATGTAATTAGTTTCTGTAACTGCAAAGCTGAATTTTCAGCATCATTGATCCAGTCTTCAGTTTCACATGACCCTTCAGAAATGCTGAAAGCTATTACAGATTTTTGTCAAGATTCTTTGATAAATCTATAGTTCAAAAGGACAGCATTTACTTGCAACAGAAATCTGTAACATTACCAATTCCCTGCTAATAAAGTACTCTCTCTCTCTCTCTTTCTTTTTTTAACATTTGAACAATAGTGAAGTAGTGAGATGAAATCACCTTCTCTTCATAGGTGGCCCGGATGCGTGTGATTGCCATCGCCACCGCCTCCTTCTCTCCAGTAATGACGATCTCATCTTTGGGAATGCTGGGTGGCGGGATGCTAATACGAGCTCCGGTCTCCTGACTCAGCTCTTGAACGAGTCGATTATAAGCACCAGCGATGAATGGATGAAAAGCTTTCTCAAAACACAAACGTTCCACAGCACGCTTGTCCTGAAGCAGACAGCGGGAGCATAGTGAGATCGAGGGAATTCAAAAGTAAAACTTCTTCTCATCCAGCTTTAATGGTTACCTGCTCTGCAGAAATGAGCTGAATTTCATGGCGAGCTTTCTCAATGCCTTCCTTGGTGCCGGTGATGCGTATGTTGGCGTTGGGATCATCAGAGCGGGGAATTGCAATCTTGGTTGCTGTTTTCAACTCCAGCTCCTGCAACTTTTCCCCATTCTTTCCGATCACAAATCGATGATGTTCTTTCGGGATAAGCACAGTTGCTGAAGCCTGACAAAATCAGCACAGATATATACATTTTACAAACGGTTGGTTGACATTTTAATTTTATTTTATTTTGGATGGTGAACAAATAAAAACAAATAAACAAACAAAAAATATCAATGGTAACAAATGAAATCAATGGTAATATATAAAAATTTTAAAAGCTATGTACGATTTTTAAAGTTTGCTTTACATAAAAAAAATTAAGTACAGTAATGTGAAAAAGTGTAGTTTGATTTTGTTTTTCCTTAATAATCTAAACCTTAATTTCAAAACTGCATGATATGTTTACTTGTGTTATCTTTGACTAATATTTAAATTAGTTTAATGACCTGAAACGTTAAAGTGTGACAAACATGCAAAAAAATTAAAAGTCAGTAACGGGGCAAACACTTTTTCACACCACGGTATGTATGCATTCAGACCATGAAAATACACAATAATTTATTTTCAGATTTTTACATTGTTATTTTATTAGAGATATAAAGATTTTAAAAAATTTAAATAAAATAATAATAATAATAAATAAATATATATATATATATGTATATGTATATGTGTGTGTGTACAGAGCATTTTATGTCAAAAATGTTTGTCATATATTTTATTAAGTTGTTTCAAAACACTTTTTATAATTATGTTTAGTCTTATTGCCATATCTAACACACTGTAGCTTACTAATAGACCAATGTGACCAATGCGTGTGACAGTGATCACTTTGCTCATGTTTAAGCAAATTTCATCTATTTTGTTTGAAACCTTTTCAGATTGGCATACTTTTTTTTTGATGATGTTTTGTTAGAAATCTGTTTTGTTCTCATAAATTTCATGCAATTACACACTAAAATAAAATTTCTCATCAGGATTGTAAAACAAATATATATAAAATATTTTAAAAAAAAAAATTCAAAAAAGTGTGCAGTTCATTTGTAATATTATAAATCAAAGTCTTTCTCTCTTTTTGAAATTTTAACCAATAAAACTTCAAATTTCTATGAATCTAGTAAGGGATGGTCAACAGTGTAATTACAAATGTAATTACAGAAATTAATTACAGATGTAATTACATGCAGGTATTTAATCAATTATGAGTACAATGTAAAAAACATGTATTTACACAATAAGTACATTGTAACAAATGGTTAATTTCAATGTAAATATGTATTAGTTAAGGCCACTAAAGTGTATACTGTATATATGCTCTGTATATATGCTCTGATCACAGCAGTTGGTGAAAGTAAAGCTACCAAGATCAAGCCTACCATACAGTCTGAAAAAACAGCTAAATAAGAAGAGCAGAAATCCGACAAGCACCTGAGTCTGCAGTCGAGCCACAATCTCCTTCCTTGCTTTCATGACTGAGTCCAGTTTTCCAGTAACCATGATGGAGAGGCCTTGGTCCTTGGCAAGAGACAGTTCAATGTGCGCTCCGGTTTTCTGCATGATGTCCAGGCACACCTTCGCCTCTTCCCCCTCACCGAACTGACTGTTGTCTTTATACCGCCGCTCCTCCAGAGGTACATGAAACACCTGAAGATGGGAAAAGAGTGTATGGAGATAAAGTGTGGCAGGATTATGACTTTTACAGAGTTCAAGCAGTATAATCTGAATGCAAAAACAAAAAAATTGACACACTGCCACTGTTGCTCTCAAGAAACTTTTATTTGACAATATACTTTTATGCGTTTATTAAAGCAATAGTTCATCCAAAAATGAACATTTCCTCAAATATACTCCTGAACTTCTAGGAATTTCTTCTGTCTGTTTAACACAATAGAAGACACAAATGAACAAAAAATACTATGGAAGTCAATGGCTGTTTTTCTTCAGTATATCTTCGTTTGTGTTCAACAGAAGGAAGAAATTCAAACATGTTTGGGACAAATTAAGGATGATAAAATGATGACAGAATTGAAATGTTTTGGTGAACTGTCCCTTTAAATCTTCACCAGGTCAGGCAAAAAACAAGTCACCAAAAAGGCTAAATTTGTATCATTTTATCAGCATTATCAATCACACCTGATACAATTTATTAAACTCCCTATAAAACCATCAAGATCACCACATATTCAGGGTGCTTTTAGTTTATTCAATACCTAGATAAAACAGAGGGGATAAATTGTGTGTACCTGAGTGATGACAGAGGCTTTGATGGGTCTGATTTTGCTCCAGGCACCTGCTGGTTCACCCGACTTCTCACCTGGAGAGCCCTTGTCCGGTAAAGGAGGAAAGGCCTCCAGATAGGTGGGTATATAGGCCTCATCCTCTGGTGCACTACCTAAACACACACAATAAGAAAAGTAACTGTAAACTTTAATAATTTTTAATCATATTTATTTGTTGCTGATCCTAAACTTGGAATAATCTTACTCAAAACCAAAAAAACTCAACCGAAATCCTACTTTTTAACGCTCTTTATTTAACCTAATGTATCATACCGTACCGTATAATACATACTGTATTATAATAATTAGATCTTGAGAATATTTCTGCATATTAATATGACAAAAAAACAGTTCTGCTCTTTTGATCTTTTTTTTTTTTTAATTTATGATTTTTATTTTATTTTATGCCTATAAACAGCTTTTAGATTTTTTTTTTACTATTACTTATGATGTTCGCTGGTTGAGTTTGAGAAAAATAATGTTACCTCACTGAATCTGTACTTTTTGTGCAAATTATTGCATCATTAGAGGGAATTTTGAAACATATTTCAGACAGTTGATGACTTTTTACAGTTCAACGTTACACATATAATTCGCTTAGAAAAATCATGGACACAGGAAAAAGCTGGATTGTTTAGTATTGAAGTAATGATACATTACCAATATTATATTGCAGAATACAAATGTAAATAATGTAAATAATTAATTAATAAAAATACTGACACATTGTTGTTTCCGTTCATTACTAATTGGGTACATCAATCAGATGATTCTGAGACAAATTATTGTAATTGGAGGTATATTATATTATATTATATTATATTATATTATATTATATTATATTCATTCATTTTCCTTCGGCGTAGTCCCTTTATTCATCAGGGGTCACCCCAGCGGAATGAAAAGCCAACTTATCCAGCATATATTTTACACAGTGGATGCCCTTTCAGCTGCAAACCAGTACTGGGAAACATCCATACATAAACACACATACACTACGGCCAATTTAGTTTATTCAATTCACATATAGCGCATGTCTTTGGACTATGGCGGAAACCGGAGCACCCGGAGGAAACCCACGCAAACACTTTAGAGAACATGCAAACTCCACACAAAAATGCCAACTGACCCAGCCGGGACTCGAACCAGCGACCTTCTTGATGTGAGGCGAGCCACCGTGTCGCCCATTATATTATATTATATTATATTATATTACATTTTCCATGATTTACAAAAAACAATCATCACAAACATACACATATGTAAATTTAATATGGTACAGACAATGAAATATAATGCTATGTTTTTGACCCTTCCTGTCATTAGACACATAAATATTTAATATTTTTCAGCCTTAATTTTACCACAGTTGTCATACCCGTGATCTGAACGTCCTTCAAGCCACTGCGGTGCTCGGCAAAACTCTCCTGAGTCAACACTGCCACAGAGCTCATGTTTCAAGACCGGATCCGCTATCCTGCAGACACCCGAAGGACAAAATACAGAAAAAGCTCAATAAAACAGCACAGAAGATCTAATCCAAACACACAGCCCTGAACAAAACTAACTATAAGAGCCTACCAGTAAAAAAGACACAGTGTTAAAGTGCATGCTGAGCTGTACAGTATATTCTCTGTGCTTTCTGCAGGCCAGCAGGGGCCTAAAACACACGGGCAGGTCCCTGAGCCCAGCAGCATCTCTCTCCCCAGCTGAGCTCTCCAATTAAACACACACTGCAGCTGCCTGGGAAATCTAAGACTAAGAGCCTTGGGTGAGAAGAATAATATAATGGTTATTGATCACTGTCTAAAACACTTTTCAGTCCTTTAGATGGCATAGAATATTTTCATACATAAAAAATGTATTCAATATTTATAGCTAGAATTTACTGTTTGAATTGTTAAAAGACACAATTGATATGGTTAAGAATTATTTTAGTATATAAATGTAAAAAAAGCCGTATTCAAATCTGTAACTGCGTGTCAAATTTTGGTAGCCGTTTTCCCCTTAGAAATATGTCTAAAATATGAAATATAGTTTAGTTAAATTATTCCATACATTGAATCATTATAGATGTGTACTGAGAGATGCAGTTACTTATTCATTTACTTTCCTTTTTTACCCCAACTTTTATTAGATTATTTGTGTGTGTTTTATCATTAAATTGTAATATTATTTATTTCAGCGTTTTTAGTACTGTACTGTTTAATAATAACTTATTAATTTATTTTTATTTTCTTTTACCTCTCCATTTATTAGATTTTTTTGTCTATGTACTTCATCATTTAAATTCAATATTCTTTATTTCATAATTTTTTTGTACTGTATAGTTTAATAATTTAATAAATACTCATTAATTTACTTTTATTTTAATATAATTGTTATGTGTTTAATTCCTTGTTACAAATTATAATAGTTTTTTTATTTAATCTAATTTATTTGATTATTATTTATTATTTAATTTAAAGTATTTGAATACATTTTGTATTACTGTTTTTCTCTGAACTTTTCCTTTGCAAGACCCCTGCCTGAAAACACCTGCGCTAAAGCACATGCTAAAGAGTACAATGTAACAAGTTTGTATTATTTTATTGCATTTTCATCACAGTGTTTTAATTGCTTTTTATTTTACACTGCATACGTACAATAAACAAGCAAGTTCAATTGTGTATGAGGTCAATTTAATACAAGGTATAGAATTTACACCCCTCAAGCATGCCTTATATCACTATAATGCAAAAGCCAGAAATGTTTTACCCACCTGCAATGGGTCAAAAACCAGAAAGTCCGTCCAGGTGGCTGCTACCGAGAGCTCTTCAGTGTCAAGTCTGTTTGTTCAGCCCTGAGGTTAACAAAGAGAGATTGTAACCAGCCTTGTGACTACATACACAGTTAAAAAAAAAAAAAAAAGCGAGGCCCTCTGAGGTTGACCAGGCAGGGGTCCCAGTAGTCGACCCTGAGGGATTCAATAGCTAGATGCGGTGCTAAGGATAGTCTCCACTTCACTCTCAGGTGACCAGGTGTCTAATTGGTGTGTGGGTGTTTGTGCTTTACTGGAGTGATGGCAAAAATACACACACACACATGCACACACGCGCACACACACGCACACACACTTTACACATGGGATTGATCAACACATTTTACACATCCATCTGAAAGTCATTGAGAGGACAAATCACCCATGTAGGAGAATAAGACGGCAAAATACAGGCACGGGCTATTAGACATTTGCAAGTAATTATGATCTAATATTGTGATCGTCTTATTGCTGACTGTTATTCTGCACTAATACACGATGACAATAAGTCTGTGTGAGGGATAAAACGTTATATTTGAAGTTTTGGCATGGGATTATCTTGATCTGTTCTTGACATCAACAGTTCAGTTTTTACTTGTTAATTCTCAATATCATTAACATCACAAATGAAATTTCAACAAGTAAAAAAATTGAATCCTTGATATCTAGAACTTTATTTTCACTATTTGACACCAAATAGGCAGTCATTCATATTCATTTGACGATATCAAAAATGTATTCCTACCAGATGAAATTTCAATTTCACATACTAGAATTAAATTTTTAGTAGTTGTAATTGTATTCAAATTTAATTAGTTGTAGATATCAAGAATTCGATTTTCCTAATATATAAATTGTTATCGATACTGGTAGAACTCTAATTAAAAATATCTAGAATTAACATTATAGCTAGTGAAAAATGAACTATTGACATCAGGACTTCATATCTCATGTGAATGAATAAATCAAAACAGCTTGTCACACATCATATTTTTGCACAAATCTAATGCTAAATATGCTCGAAATTATTAAATATAGTATTTACCTGCCTGTTAGCAGACTACATATAGGCTATATTTAACGGGCATCATGCATGATTTAAATCATCTGAATGCAGAGCAGCAGATCAGTGTAAACAAATACAGGAGCAGGCTAACAACAATACCTGCCATTTAATAGCGCAAATGCCAGTAAAAACAGCTCTTAAAACCTCGAATATTCAAGTGCATTAGATATGCATCCTCTATCAGTTGTAAATGTTAGTTTACCCGTTCAGAATAACAATAAATATTCAGAATATCTTAGTTTAGCTCTCGAGCTAATCTGCTACATGTAACATGTCGTTAGCTGCACAGCTACTGTCTATCTCTGTTTTAAATACGATAATCGGGCTGCAGAAAACGCAGATCTGTTCGTTCAGTCCACAAAATGATGCGATAAGTACCACGTCTACGAAACAAAAACAACCGATCACCTTATCAGACGGAAAAGCCTTGCCGCTGGTCTGCTGATAGTAAACACTGCTGCTGGGAGTCGAATCCCCAACTGAGTCGGATCTTTGATTCATGAATTATTATTATAATATGCAGCATTGCAGCTCTTAAAATGTGTTTTGTGTTCTAATAGATATTATCCGTTCTGTGCCATTAAATGGTGTATGTTTTTAGTAAAATAATAAAAAAAGTTAGCGAAAATTATTTACAGAAAATAAATATTTGAAAAATAAAATATACCATTTTCAGTGTGTGTATGTTTCAACTTTCTGCAAACTTTCTGCTCTAAATGATACTTTACAAATCTAAAAAACAAATAAACATTTTATACAGAGATGCATATAATCAAATTATATAATTATTTTCAATTAATTTAATTAATATATTTATTTTAAAAATACAATATTGAAAAATAATCTAAATGTAAATGTATAGCCTATATGTCTTTATGAAAATATTTTTTCCACATTCTTCAATTTTTTCCACATTCTTCAAGAAAAAAATAAACTGTTCTTATGTTGTGAAACAAACAAACAAACAAACAAACAAATAAATACAATTATTTTAAATAAAAGGGAATTTTAGGGCATTTGTCATTTTCAGTTTGTATGTTTGCTTTAAACAAACTTGAATGTTCAGTAAATGGACTTGAACAGAAGGTTTTAAACTTCTGCACATACTCTAGGTGATAATTGTGGAAACCCTAAACCTTCAACTATCTTTCAAAAACAAAAACCTTTGATCAAACAGTTTTGAATAATAACACAAGTTATTTCAAGTTATCTAAAAAAAAAAATAGTGTTTGAATTTGTGTATTTAGGAACATTTGGTCCTTTTATGAACCTCCAACACATTTTATGAATCATGCATTCATCTTCAGTTACACTGAAATAATTAAGTCTAATTTTCATCTTTTTGTGTGTTCAATAAGTTTAATGTATGTTTGCATGCAACATCTATTGTATTATTTGTCATTTGAGTAATAAAATGTTTTGGTCTGTCTATGTTTTGGTCAACTATATTACATCTGTTATAAAAAGGCATAACAATCTTTAAAGCACTAAAAGAAAATGCATGTGACTTGCTCCAATTGATTTCACTTTCTGTAATTTATTCTTCTCTCATTATTATTTTTACAAAATGCTTAGTATACACCAATAGTAGATTGATTATTTGTCAAGTTTATTATTGTGATATTTCAGTTGATTTCTCATTCGCTTTTCAAAAACAATAATATGATGAAAATGCATAAAATTCTGGTCTCTGTTTTTCGAGAATCAAAAAATGGTGAAAATAGCCAACTCTGTTATTGTCAACTCTGTTACTGGCAACTCTGTTATTGGCAACTCTGTTATTGGCAACTCTGTTACTGGCAACTCTGTTATTGTCAACTCTGTTATTGGCAACTCTGTTACTGGCAACTCTGTTAGTGGTTTAAAATGTTTAACAACATTTATTATCAGAATCTAATGTTCCCCATATAAGCATTTTGCATTATTTTACATTAATAAAGTATTCAGTTTACTGTAAATTCTACATTTGTTGTATATCATTCTAGTTTAAAGTAAATAAATGGAAAATGCTTGAAATGTAGCCTACTGATCAATGATAATTCTGTAATTTGTCTTCTACACATTGAATCACAGAACAACCATAACCTGTTTATTATTTAATATGTTTATTATATATTCTTTACATATGTTTATAAAATATTCTGCTCGTGGGTATACAGCCATAGATTTCATGCACTGTAAAATGCTTAGTTTTACACAATCAATTTGTGTTGGGATGACATAAAGGAAAGATAACTTATTAGTTTAAGTGGATTGTACATAAACCAATTAAGTTTACCGAGCAAAAACTCAAGAATTATGTTGTTTCAGCTCATTTTAAATAAGTAGTTTGAACAAGCAGCAAACGTCATTTTTTACAGTGGGTTTTGTCGTGCTTGATACCATAATACAGTGCATCCGGAAAGTATTCATAGCGCTTCACTTTTTCCACATTTTTTTATGTTACAGCCTTATTCCAAAATGGATTAAATTCATTTATTTCCTTAATTCTACACACAATACCCCATAATGACAATGTGAAAATTTGCAATGCAAATTTATTAAAAAAACAAACAAACTGAAATCACATGTACATAAGTATTCACAGCCTTTGCTTAATACTTTGTTGATGGACCTTTGGCAGCAATTACAGCCTCAAGTCTTTTTAAATATGATGCCACAAGCTTGGCACACCTGTCTTTGGGAATTTTTTGCCCATTCCTCTCTGCAATACCTCTCAAGCTCTGTCAGGTTGGATGGGAAGCGACGGTGTACAGCCATTTTCAGATCTCTCCAGAGATGTTCAGTAGGATTTAGGTCTGGGCTCTGACTGGGCCACTCAAGGACATTCACAAAGTTGTTGTGAAGCCACTCCATTGATATTTTGGCGGTGTGCTTTGGGTCATTGTCCTGCTGGAAGATGAACCGTCGCCCCAGTCTGAGGTCTAGAGCACTCTGAAGCAGGTTTTCATTCAGGATGTCTCTGTACATTGCTGCATTCATCTTTCCCTCTATCCTGATTAGTCTTCCAGTTCCTGCTGCTGAAAAACATCCCCACAGCACGATGCTGCCACCACCATGCTTCGCTGCAGGGATGGTATTAGCCTGGTGATGAGCGGCGCCTGGTTTTCTCCAAACGTAACGCCTGGCATTCACTCCAAAGAGTTAAATTTTAGTCTCACCAGACCAGAGAATTTAGTTTCTATGTGCCCTTTACTAAGGAGTGGCTTCCGTCTGGCCACTCTACCATACAGGCCTGATTGGTGGATTGCTGCACAGATGGTTGTCCTTCTGTAAGGTTCTCCTCTCTCCACAGAAGAACGCTGGAGCTCAGACAGAGTGACCATCGGGTTATTGATCACCTCCCTGACTAAGGCCCTTCTCCCCCGATCACTCAACTTAGATGGCCGGCCAGCTCTAGGAAGAGTCCTGGTGGTTCCAAACATCTTCCGATTACGGATGATGGAGGCCACTGTGCTCATTGGAACTTTCAGAGCAGCAGAAATTTTTCTGTAACCTTCCCCAGCCTTGTGCCTCGAGACAATCCTGTCTCGGAGGTCTACAGACAATTCCTTTGTCTTCATGCTTTGTTTGTGCTTTGACATGCACTGTCAACCCTGGGACCTTATATAGACAGGTGTATGTCTTTTCAAATCATGTCCAATCAACTGAATTTACCGCAGGTGAACTCCAATTAAGCTACTGAAACATCTCAAGAATGATCAGTGGAAACAGAATGTACCTGAGCTCAATTTACAGCTTCACTGCAAAGGCTGTGAATACTTATGTACTTGTGATTTTTCAGGGTTTTTATTTTTAATAAATTTGCAACAATTTCAAAAAAATCTTTTTTTCACATTGTCATTATGGGGTGTTGTGTGTAGAATTTTGAGGAAATAAATGAATTTAAACCATTTTGGAATAAGGCTGTAACATAAAAAATGTGAAAAAAGTGAAGCGCTATGAATACTTTCCGGATGCACTGTATAGACAAAACCTGCACACACATACACGCGCTCTCCGCTGGGTGGCAGCCAAAGAAGGGTGTGCAGGCTTCTCGGCAACAGTGGGATGGGGTTTGATGGGGTGGTTTTGGAATGGGAGGAGGGGAATACTCTTATCACGCTGTCCCTGTCCGGCTGTTCTTACACACACACACACATACGCTCACGCTCACGAGCAGGAAAACAAAGAGCCGGAGATGCGCGTGGATTTACCGAAGAACACAACAAAAGAGGAAAGACCGAAAAAACGTCTTCTCAAACCCGCACGGATATGAAGTTCGCTCCGAAATGTGTGGATCTGTTGCTGTCATTTAAAAAACAATCTATGAGCGTGATTGTCTATGAAACTGCACCGTGAGAGTTGCGGATATGCTTTGATTTTTTTTATGAGGAAGTTTGCACTGGACACATTTCAGGAATTTGCTTTTCTTTATGGATTATACTGGAGAGTGAAACACATTTGGTGAGTGGTTTGTTGTATTACTGATATCAAATGTAATCAGTAACTCTGTTAATATAGTCTGTATCTTACCTAGTTTGTATATTTTTCAGAAATTCAAAATGAGGGTAATATAATGACAGGTTAATGTGGTTACATAATGTAGCATTCCTACTATTCGGTTTACACAGCGTATCCTTGTTGACCATGTGAACAAGATAGTGGGTATATTGACTCTTGGATTTTATTGTCTGTAATTTTATTGTCCTATTGTTTCTGGAAAAGTCACTGTTTAAGGAAATCAAATTTGAAGTTTGACATCACAAAAATATGTTAAATTAGACAAACAAATACTTAATCTGCAAATATCTTGCACTTAATATTTAGCTATCAAACATTGGGCATTCCATGTGTTTTTAATGTTAACATACAGGTAGGTTTTAAATGATACAACATAATCCAAACCTACATGCTAATAGAAAACTTTCTGTAGTATTTATGTTATACTTTGATTTAATGCTATTTTATTTTATGAAAATTAATCATGATTTGACTACAAAAACCCTAAAACACATGATACTTTTAGTGAACTACGGTAGCCAAAAATTCACCTTAGCTTTGCTTCAGTAACCATAGTTTTACCATGCTATTTGTAGAAAAACTGTGGTTATAGAATTGGTTATCAATATGCTTAAAAATCACAATAAAAGCATGTTTCATTTATGTCAAGGTAACAAGTGAGAACATCCTCAAAACAAGGTTTAGTCAGATTCCCCTAACTTCTGGGCATAAATTAATCTCTACAGAGACTATGTCCTCATAAGGATGGCACAACGTCCAATTTATGGAATTATGTGGACAAAATATCACTCTCTTTGAGGAAAAAACACATAAACAAAATAGAGATTTCTCTTTTTTTTTTTTTCAAAAAGCTTTTCTGTGCTCTCGGGTTAGGTGTAGATTGTAAACAGAACAGAATGTAAAGTTGTAGAGAATAAAATCTTCCTAAAAAAACACTGACTAACCCAACACGTGTGCGTATTACATGTATTTTTCACTAAGATTTAAACAGGTTGTGTTGATTTACATCACAGCACCCCAGTGTATTTGAAGAATTTGTAATCAAAGCCAAGGTTCCCAACAGGAAAGGAGGATTCCGATCCCAAGATTGTTTATAGGTTGAAGGGGAAGTGTCTTGTATACATTTTCGGAAAAAAATCTGACCAGCAGGGAATACTTTGGTATCCTGTTACTTGAGGGGATGTTTATACCCCTTAAATTTGAAATAGCAGAAGGGCGTAAAAGCGAAGAGCCATTATTTCTAATAGTTCACCCTCATGGGAAAGTATTTCTTTTGCCATTGAGATTTGTATGTGTAGGGTATCAAATGAAAGCTGAGTAGTACACTGAAAACCTGACAGACCTGCTGAGTCTGAATGAGGGCTGCGAGGCCAGTGAAGTCAGTGACGGCAAAGTTCAGACAAGTGTGTTGACATGGGAAGTCATGTTGACACACCCTTTCCCTTCCAATAGAATTATTCCATGCCATGACTCAGAGCAGTTCCTTTCAGATCGGTATTGTTTTAAGAGAAATGGTAAGAGATAGAATGGGAATTATATACCAAGGGATCCAATGGGTCATAGAATTTCTGCAATATCATGGAATTTTAAAAGGTCTGTTTCAGACATTAATTAGATTTTTTTTGTTTTAGAGACATTATATTTAGGCTGTTTTCAGTGGAGTTTTATTAATTTACTGCTTTTAAACCAGCAATCACTTAGGTCAAATGCAGTCAGTAGGCTGTACTTGTCTGTGGCTGTTTTTTATTGCCTGGAAATTCAGCTACTTGGTGAAAGTCAGGGAATTTTATATTTGGTGTGGGAAACCTCTCAATAATCATGTGCTTTTAGTGCCAATGCCACCATGCATTCCTAAGACATGCATAGGCTTATGGAATCCGAAGAATATACTGGTCAAAGCATGGAAATTACCATAAACGAGATGCAAGCACATAGCTATGTTTATTACTATGTTTATTACTGTTTTACCTATGAACCAGTCTGCCTCTGAGAGCAAAGTTCAATGTGGTTGTACTGTGTGAGGTAATTTTAGTACAAAGATCATCGTGCTTTTTATATTTATGTTTTATTTAATGAGTTACCAGGTGCAATTGTTGTGACAAGCATTAAGTCAGCATTTGAAGTGGATCATCTACTTTTATCAAAGTTGCCCTAATACTATTCAAGATATAAGATATTTTGAAGAATGTTCGGAAAGCAGCAGCCATTGATTTTCATAATTCCTTTTTTGTTCCTAGTATGGCTCAATGTCTGCAGGTTTACAACATTCTTCAGAATGTCTTGCTTTGTGTTTAACAGAAGAAAAAAAAATCATAAGTGTTTAGAATCACTTATGTATGAGTGAATTGTGATTAAATTGTAATTTTGGGGTGAACTATAACTTTAAGCTATGTCTAAACCTGAAATATTTGAAAATGCTCTATTCCTCTCTGTTTTGGCCTCCATTCACATTGACACAGTATTTTTAAAATGTATACTTTTTTTTTTAAATGGCATTTTTGTTTTGTTGTCTGGACTGTAAAAACCAAGCTATTTAAAAACAATGATGTATATAGTCGCATACTGGTATTAACCTGTTATATTCTAATTAAATAAATACATTTATATAGTATATATGTATGTTACTTTGCATGGTCTTCAATCACGTGAAAACTTTATTATTTCTGGTGTTTTATAGGTTTATTTGAAAGTTTTTAACATTTTAAGTGTGCTTGAGACACTTTTGGAAAATGCAAGTGTGAATTAAAATGCTATTATCAAATGTAGCCTTAGCTTATTTTCAACATTATTTAAAGCGATAGTTCACCCAAAAAAGAAAATTTACCCAATATTTACTCACCCTCAGGTGGTTCCAAACCTTTATACATTTCTTTATTCTGTTGAACACAAAACAATATATTTATAAACCTGTGACCATTGACTTTCACAGTAGGAAAACAAATAAAGTGGAAGTTAATGCTTACAGGTTTTTCATATATATGATAACAGACTTTTCAGTTGCAACTGTTAAATGTAACTGTTAAATCATAAGAGTAATATCTAACGTTGTCATGCTTTGTTAATGCAGGTTGAAGATAGGAGTGTGACTCCACTGCCTGGCCTAATATTGGCCAGGTTGCTTTGGTTAAAACACCATAACCAGTCAAGATGTCTTCTCAAGAATCTCCAGAACTTCCTCCAAAGCCTGAGGTTAAACAAAAACCCCCAGTTCCCTCCAAACCTTCCATTAATACCCCAGACTCCTTATCTGCTGATAGTGCGGCCTCACAGAGTTCTGGCAATGTCAAAAACATAGTCAACAAATTCAGCCAGCCCGAGTCTAAGCCTTCACCTGGAGAGACAACAAAGAGTGTCAGCACAGAGTGGAGAACACAGAGACCTCCAGCAGTAAAGCCCAAACGCAGGTCCAAATCTTCTTCACTCAGCAGTGCTGGAAAAGCTCCTCCGCTGCCCCCCAAAACCAGGCAGAACTCAATTCACAGCGGGCAGAAAGATGAGCTGGATGGCCAAGAGAGACATGAAGGAGGCTTGAGTGCTGCTGATAGAGGCCGATCAGGTACGGTGAATTTACTTTCAATTTCAGGAAATGCTTGGTTTTCGAGACTTTTTTTTTTTTTTTTACAAAGTTATAAGTTATTTTTTTATAAGTTACAGAGTTATTAAATTATTGGTCGAGCAATTTTGTTGTTATTTCCACTATTTGGCATTTTTTCAATGATCTGTTTCAGTCATTTGTTCAGAAAAAATTACATCAATTGATTAAACAGGTCTTTAAATGGAAAGTTCACCCAAAAATGAAAAAAACATCATCATTTATTAATTATTTGTGTTTTTAAAGTAAACACTCTACTATTAACACTAAAATATCTGTTAATTAAAGTTTCCGTATTTTGTGATTCACAAGTGTTTTCCGTTTATTTCTGATTGTGAATTTATTTATGTTGACTTTTGATGTTGAAAATTCAACTCTACATTTTAACAAAGTGACTTTTATTGACATTTTAGTAGTTTAATAGAATGTATAAGACATAATATATAGAGAAATAAGTAGGGATGTCCAGATCCGATCACGTGATCAGAAATCGGGCCCGATCACATGGTTTCAGACTCAATCGGAATCGGACGTTACCTCCTGATCAGGACTCGAATAAATATATATATATATATTGACTTTACACAGAAACAGCAACGCGTGCGGCATGACATCACTTTGTTGCAGAGACACTATTGGTTAAATGCCGGCAAAGTAGAACACGGAAGCAGCTTGAAGCGTAAAGCGCGAGTATGTCTGCGGTCTGGAGGTATTATAAAGTTGATGATGACAACATTGCCATAGCAAACTGTGAGATACTTAAACTTGGGATTCCCTGCCGGGTATTTTGAGGTACTATTTGTTTATATATTAGATATTTTATATATATATTTACTGTTGCACTACAGTCCAAAAGTGAAGAATTTATGTTATTTATTTTTTATTTATTTTAGTTATTTATTACTTATTGTTCAAGCTACCTCACAGAAGTGCTCTGTTTGTTAATAGTTAAAATAGTTCAAATAAGGTGAATTAATAAAAAATAAGGAACATCCTGGATCTGTTTCTTCGCTCTTCTTTATTTTTTTTTAATGTATTATAGAAGTATCAGATCGACTTTCGGAATTGGTAGATACTCAAAATCAAATGACTCGGACTCGAGGGCAAAAAAACCTGATCAGGACATCCCTAGAAATAAGTCTGTAAAATAACAGAAAATGTATTGGCAGTTCATTACAAGGTTTATGTACTGTAATATACAACACCAACCCAGACAATATGTCACTTCAATCTATTAAACATGTTAATAAAAGTCACTTTTTCAAACTTTTCAAGATTCAAAGTTGTTGGAAGAAAAATCAAGGTCTATGGAAAACTTCTAATTAAGGATATTTTTTACAGTGTAGTTACCTAGCTGGGGACCATTGTCAGGTGCTGCGTAATATCATTGCGCCTGCTGCCGTGGTACAGCCTAGAAAAACACAACTTTTCATTTTCCATCAGACTACAGAATTTATTTATTTTTTAGCACTTTTTATAATGTAGCTTAACATAGATGAAGAAAGAGAATAAAAAGCCATAATAATATTTCAGATTGTAGAAGACTCCGCCAAGTCAGACATGCAGGAGAGTAGTATAGAATGCTGGTGTAGTTTTAGTTAAATTATAAATGATTCAGTTCAGTTTAGTATAAATGTCACTGTTGAAGTTCAGTTCAGTTTTATACAAATGTCAAATGTTTAATTACCCAAACTGAATAATCTAGATTATGTTACTGACTACAATTTTCAGTTTAATTTGTAATGAGTAGCAGATTAAATTATATGTTCGCCTTACCCAAGCTATGTTAATATAATTAGAACTGTAGGGCTTGGCTTTTACTAGACATGCACCAGCAAGTATTTTCAGACTATGCTGCACATTATTTTGTTTCCTGCTTTCCTGTCATATTCTGCTCTAAAGGTAAACTAGAGTTTCCTGGTCATTTGAGACATCAATATAGCTAAAACTTGAACTGGCTACAAAATTAAACACTTCATCAGTTTTGAAACTGGTAAAACATTCAAGGATTCTAAAGGTGTTTATGTCTGTAGTCACTGTAATTTTCTGTGTGTGTGTTTGTTTGCTAACTATAAGGCATAAAAGAGAGAAATAAAGAAAAAGACTAGGATAAACCCAAACAGTATAGGGTTTGCAGGGTTAAACTGAGAGCAACAGCTACTGAACTCATATTTTAATCAGCTTTAATCTGATCTTCATCTGAGTGGGTGTTGTGAGGGTAAACTCTGCTGCTAGCCTGCTAATGTTAGTATTACTGTAATCTTTGAGCGATGGAATGTAAATCACAACCTTGGTTTTTACAATGTCATTTTAAAGTAGCTTTGTATGTGGCATAATACAGAAATACTATGGTATCGTTCGTGAAACACAAATTGCCTTCAAATTGCTCCACTCAGCCTTCTTGCGCTGGATGTTTTGATTTAGTTTTTCCTCTGAAGAATCATTCAGGCGTTGATAACACATGGGAGGTTGTGTTCTTGTTTGTTGTTGGTCAGTCAGTGGGATTAAACCGTGTGTGTCGTCTGCTGAACACACAGACAGATGGGGTACAGGGGATAAAAGAACCCCTCGTGGAAACGATTATGTTAAAACTACACATAATGTTCTAAAATCTGCTGTTGGTGCGATTTTTTTTAATTGCTTTTAATTGCTCACCAAGGCTGCATTTTTTAAAATCGTAAATATAGTAAAATAGTATTTAGGAATAAAAGTAATAATAATAAAAACAGCATTTTTTATATTTTATGAGATTATAAATGTCTCTACTGTAATGTCTCTGCTTTTGATCAATAAAGGTCATCCATTCTAAGTAAAAGTATTAGCTTGTTTAATATTAATTTCTTTAAATATGCAGGCCAATCGGAACAAAACACTGACTCTGATGATCCACATGGGATTGGCCAAAATGTTAGTGAGATTACAACAATGATATTTTCCCCTTATTTTTAAATTTATCTAAGCTTGCATTATACCTAATATGTATCTATCTGGGACTCTTCTTTTCGAAAATGTGACAGGCTTTAAGGTATAGTAAGAACTAAGTTCAGTGAAACAGAGACAGCCATTTCGTGTTTATAGCTCATCAGAATGCAAAATGCGGCTATAAGGATTATAAATTTATTCAAGGTCTGTTTAAAGTATCTTTTGTTAATTTAATATGTATATTGTGAAATGTGTCAGGTATGTTTGTAATGAGGCAACAAAAACATGTAGATTGCTAAATATAATTGTTCATTCGCAACACAACTCAGGAGCAAACTAGGTTACTCTGGTGGCAGTAGCTCACACACTCCTTCTAGCTGAAATATACCCCTCTACCACATTTGAAAAGATAAAATATTTTAGTATGAAAAAGTATGATAAAATGTAAAGTATGATTATTTGGCACATGAGTACATCATGTTATTAGAGTACATCATGCTGTGTGTGTGTGTGTGTGTGAGTATCAGAGCAAAGTTCATTAATATTCATGACTGTTCCAAATATGGTCAAAACAGAGCTTTTTGTTTCTGGAGTAATTTTTGTGGTTATAAATGAGGATATAAAACCATTTAAGAAGATTTTTTTTTACTTATCCCATGCCATATATAGAATATGTAGATCTCACAGAACAAAATAATAAGGTGCATGATAACTTTATTATGATACAGATTATGAGCTTGACTTTTCTTCAGAAAATAGATGGGATTGTTGCATAATATAACCGTATGAACACTTAAGCCTTTAATTGTCCAGGATTTTTCTTACAATACAAGGGATGGACAATATGACTAATATCTTGAATCAGGAAATTATTTTATATTAGACTAACAATGTTTTAAAAATAGAATCTGAAAGTAATCCTCAAAAATTATGCACCAAATCATCCAAATTGGTGATGAGCAGAAATAAATGACATTTAAAAGTATATAAAACATATATTTTAAATTGTACAAATATTTTACAGAAGTTATTTTACTGGCCATCTTTCATACTAATGCTAAGTCATTTGAATACATTATTACATTTTGTCAGTAAGGCTGATTGAATTATAGATGTCTGCCTCAAAGACACAAGCCTTTTGTCTGGATTTAAACTGAGAGAACGTGTCTGAATCATGAACATTTGCAGGAAAGCTTAAGTTAAAAAGTTGACATTCTCTTGCTCTTTACTTTTTAAAGAGATTAATATTATGTCATCATTTACTCACCCTTCACTTGTTCCAGACCTTTCTGAGTTTATATATTAAAGAATGATGGAAGTCATTGATTCCTTAGCATTTTTCCCCTATATGGATGCCTGGTTTCCAACATTCTTCAAAATGTCTTTTTTTTGTGTTCATCAGAAGAAAAAAACGTGAGTAAACTTTTGTTTTTGGGTGAACTATGCTTTTAATACTCATGTTGGAACTGATCATCTGAGAATGTATTGTTCATAAAACTCACTTATCATAAAAATCCTGTGAACTGAGCTAATCTTGGAGGCTCGAAAAGAACATGCAAGTAGCCTTTTTTCAAGTTTATGTGGTTATTGGGGTCATAAAACCAGTGTCCCACCCTTAACTTGACATGTGAGTAATCATGCGTTCAAACTAGTCCAGATTCCCGGAAAATTTCAAGCAGGTCAGTCAGCGGTGTAGTGAAATGGCTGAAGGGATAAAACGAGCATTTGGGAAGATCAGGCAAAATGTGTTTGAGGTCTTTGAGGATCTGCGGGTTAAAGATGGGGAGGAAGGAGCGACACAACGCAAAGATTCAATTCAGAAGATGACGACACTGATAACAACAGGTTCAAAGGCCGAGGTGGACCAATCAAAGCTGAAACAGAGATCCAAAAGACACGGTATAAAGATCTTTAATAACTGGAGCTGGCAGGGGATAACTTTCTTTGAAGGCTTTCTGGAACAATCTTGATGTGTATAGTGTTTCATTGGCATCAGTCTTTGCTGCTAGAGGATAAGAAGTCTGTGTTTCATGTTTCTTATTTGTTTAGGCTCTTATTTCATAGCTTTTTGTTTCAGTTTGTTGTCATTTTGTAGTTCAGTTTCTTCAAGTTAAAAAAAAATTCTACTCATTATTGACATCTTTTGTCACTAGAACCACAGAGAAGGTCATTTTGACCTTTTTAAAATTTAGTAATTTAATAACTTAACATAAACCCATATAACTATAGTATCCTGACTTTTCCTAAATCTGTGCTAACATTGTTTAACATTGTTGTTCTATTAAAAATGACAAAACACAAAAGAATATTTCTAACTTGAATGGCCATAACGACCAAATTGATAGCATGCATTACAGCATCCGCTTTTTTTCTGTGCCTTTGAGTATGCATGCGTCTGAGTCTGTTCAGCAACTAAGCAAGAAACTAAAAACATTTTGACAGCAAAAAAACACTTGCCGGACATAACGAGTTATACAGTAAATCGTATCAAATTTATATATATATATTTGTATTTTTAAGGTAATAATAAGGGTAATTTAGGGTTTATATAATATAACGACAGACATTCAAAGCTTATTTCTAAAAGCTTTGAATGCAAATATGATGTTACAAAAATTCTATTTGTTATATAAATGGGCAGAATGTCTGCTATGCTATTCTAGTAGTTACAGAATTCTGGTAGTTCCAGTGTTAAATGTAAATTACAATGATGTAACTAAAAATATATTATATTTCTTTTGTATTTTTGATTTTTTTTCTCGCACAGATGGTAATGTTGCCAAAACTATCCCTGTTCACACAGATTCACAAAAATACCTACATTTTTCCATGCCAGGTCAGTAGTTGGCGATGTGACTTTAAAAAGAAACGTTATGGTTACTACGTAACCCTCGTTCCCCGAGGGGGGGAACGGAAATGCTATGTGGAAAAACTTCCACTATGGGGATTTCGTCAGAAAGCCAATCACCTGAAGAGAAATAAAACGGGCCAATGAAATGCCAATGAGTTGGCGGTGTCAACTGGCAGCAATCACAATAAGTTAGTGAATAAGAATGCCAGCCGTGCATCGCAAAAACACCTTTTCTAGCTGAAGAAGCCGAACTACAGCTGTCAGCTAAGGCGCAATCACTGTGGCGAAGGCACATAGCATTTCCGTTTCCCCCTCGGGGAACGAGGGTTGCGTAGTAACTGTAACGTTCCCCAGCTGGAGGGGAACTTCAATGCTATGTGGAAAAACTTACACTATGGGGAAATGTATGGAAAACGCCACAGTGATTGAACCTTACCACGTTGCTGGTGAGAGGTTTGCCAGGCTCCTGCGTGAGCGCACCATCATCACCAGAGACGCAGCCTACAACGTGTCCCCTGGCCCTTACTTACCTTACTTATCTGTGAAGCGCTTAAGGCTTATTTATATTTTTTGGGGAGTCGTAAAATTTAAAATACGACAGTACGTTGGGAAGCGTGTCAGTCCCGAATGGGGAGGACTCTGCGGAGGCCACCTGCTGCCCAATGGGGAGACCTGGTGGCAGGAAGACATATGGACTAACCCTGAGAAGGGGGAGTACACATATGAAGGATGGTTAGCGGGGAGGGAAGACACGGACCCGCCTGAAGCAGGGTGAACTATACCGTGGCTGAGTGAAGCATATGGGATCGCCAGTGGGGATCGCGCATAGCAGGCACCTATACCCAGAACGCGGGCTGACCGAGCGGGCATGCCAACAACTTAATGGGCCAGGCACCCGACTCCTCCGCTGAGTCAGGTACTGGGGGCCTCGGAGGAACTCTGTAGGGTTCGCCAAATGGGGAACTCAAGCTATGCATAGTAACAAATGCGCACGCATCTCTGTGCTAGAGAGAAAGGCGCAGCAAGCGTGTTTCAACACCGTACTGAATTTCCTCATTTACTGGCGTTATCCAACACATGAAAGAAAAATCGGTTCCACTCAAAGATTATAGAATCTTACGAATGTATTAGGTGTCGCCCAGCCCGCAGCTCTACAGATGTCTGTTAGAGAGGCGCCGCGCTCACGCCCAAGAGGAGGCGATACTCTAAGTCGAGTGCACTCTCACTCCCGGGGGACGCGGCTCACCCTGGCACTGAAAAGCGAGGGAGATGGCATCCACTATCCAGTGGGCAAACCTCAGTTTGGATACGGCACTTCCCGTCTGCCGATCATAACAGAAAGGAGCTGCTTAGAGTCGTAAGCTCTATAATGCAGTCACATAGCATGAATGGGACACAGCAGAGAAAGGGGCTGGAACTGCCTCCCGTGGGCAGCTCTTGCAGGTTCACTACGTAGTCTAAAAAGAAAGCACTGTAGGAACCTTGGGCACCTAGCTGGGCCGGGGTCTCAGGAAAACGTGAGAGTGGGCCGGCCCAAATTGCTGGCACTCTTCGCTGAACGAAAATGCCTCCAGATACCTGACCCTCTTGACCGATGCCAACGCGACCAGCAGAGCTGTCTACCTGGACAGAAATTTTAAAGATACTGAGTCGTGTGGATCGAGCAGACCTCTCCTGAGAGATATCTCCAAGGGGGTATGAAAAGGGGGACAGGATTGATTTAATTATGTAGTGTCTCGCACCTCTGGGAACTGGATGATGAGGCAATGCTTTCCCAGCGCCCCGTCATCCTCAGAGCAGAGCAGAGCAGGGATGATCGTAATGCCAACTCCTCAGTGCGGACAGCCTTAGCTCCAGCCAGCTGAAGGAGGATAGCATCACACTGATCTGGCATGTCCAGGGTCCCTCTCGGAGAGAAGTACAGCACACAGCGAATAGACTCCACTTCAGGGCGTAGGCATGCCTCGTAGAGGGTGCTCTAGCCTGAGTGACGGTGTTAACCACCAAACCGGTAAGTCACCTAAGTCCTCCGTGCTCCATCTATGGACCACATGTGATTCCAGAGATCTGGGCGCGGGTGCCAGATGGTGCCTGTCCCAAAGAAGAAGGTGCTTCTTCAAAGGGATATGCCAGGGAGGGGCCGTCGCGAGGAGAGAGCTGAAATACAGGTCCGGTTAAGCCACAGAGGCGCAATAAACAGACCTGCTCCTCGTCCTCCCTGACATTACACAGTATCTGTGCGAGTAGGCTCACTGGAGAAATGCGTATTATGCATGCCCCAGGGCCAGCTGTGTCTGGGGTGGAGCCTCCATTCTCCCAGGCATGAACTCCCGTGAGAGCGCATCGGCTGCACGGTTGAGTTCGCCAGGGATAAGAATGGCACGCAGGGTTTACCGCCACGTAAGACTCCAGAGGAGCAGACGGCGAGCGAGCTGAGACATGCGGCGAGAGCGGATACCCCCCCGGTAAGTTTGATATATGCCATCGCCACCATGCTGTGCGTCCTGACCAGCACGTGTTTCTCTTCTAACACCGGTAAAAAAACGGTGCAGGGACGACCCTGCCACCAGCACCAGGCAATTAATGTGCCAATGCAACCGGGTTCCTTCTATGGACCCGCAGCTGGATGCCCGCAACACACGGCCCCCCAGCGCATCCGTCGAAACAACGACATGCCTGGACACTTGTTCTAGAGGCACACAGGCCTGTAGAAACGCAGGTTCCATCCAGAGGCTGAGGGCGCGGCGACACAGCAGAGTGACAGTCACCCGGTGCGTGCCCGCATGCCATGCGCGTCTGGGGACCCGATCGGGAAGCCAATGCTGAAGCGGTCTCATGTGGAGCAACCCGAGCGGCGTGACAGTGGCTATGGATGCCATATGCTCCAGGAGCCTCTGAAATAATATCAGTGGGACCACAGTTTTCCTGTCGAAGTCTCTCAGACAGGTCAGCCCAGCCCAGTCATGGTGATCGAGTCCAGCTCCAACCTTAGAAAAGAGATGCTCTGCACGGGGGCGAACCTGCTCTTTTCTCGGTTGACCCGAAACCCCAACAGGTCAAGGTGCCGGAGCACCCAGTCCCTGTACATAATCAATTGATCCCGCGAGTGAGCTAAAAAAGCCAGTCATCAAGATAATTGAGTATGCAGATGCCCGCGAGCCGAAGGGGCGTAGGGCATCCTCCGTGAGCTTGTTGAAAACCCGTGGAGACAGGGAGAGCCCGGAAGGGAGGACTTTGTACTATCATGCTCGACCCTCGCACGCAAACCGCAGAAACTGCTGGTGGCGTGGGAAAATGGAGACATGAACATACGTGTCCTTCAGACGTGTCAAAACGTCAAAACGTGCAGAACTAGGATTAGTCATGACCCACCGCTCTTTTAGGGTACGATGAAATACAGACTAAAAAGCCCATACCTCATCTCGGCTGGAGGGACCGGCTCGATTGCGTCCTTCGCCAGGAGGACAGCAATCTCCTCGCGCAAGACAGGGGCGGACACAGGGCTGACACCTGGTGTAATACACGCCCGTGAACTTGGGGGACCGTTTAGCGAACTGAATCGCATAGCTAAGTCTGATTGTCCGAATGAGCCATTGCGACGGGCTGGGCAGCGCTAACCAGGCTGGCAGAGCCCGCGCGAGTGACATCATCGGCGCAATCACTGACACACCAGCGGTCGGGCAGCACGGGATGGGAGAGCTCACCCCGGGGGGCGCACGTCTGGAGGAAGTGCGGAAGATAAGAGGTTTTAATCTTAACTTCGTCCCAAGAGTCCGCAGGGCGGCTGGGAGTGCGAGAAAATGGAGCCCGGCCTCTGGCACTCACGGAGCCTGTGTCGAAGAGCACCGATCCTGCGAGCTGGAAGGCATAGCGTCCCATACTGGCAGTGTTCAGGCTATCACACCCGGAGAAAGGAAAAATTGCTCTTTATAAAATTTGGTAGCCATACGGCCATGAGTTAATGATATGGGTGTCCCTGGCAAACCTCCTTTTCTCCGAGTGGCCCGTCTCAGGGACACTTCGCGGTCCGGACCGGACTTAGCGGCGCCCTGAGGTGACGGGCGGTGATCATCTGTGAGGTGCTCAACGCTGTCGCTTAACCGGTTGAACGGACAGGGCGGCGTAGCAGATTTTGGAGCCACAGACGAGCGCTCTTGGCGAGGAGCAGCCAAAGTGGACGATTCGATGGGGAGAGCGTTTTTTGAGCCCGCTGATCGCACTTGACTGCTCTTTCACCATAGTGAATTCCTGGGTGAACTCACCCCAGTGTCGCCAAACAGGCCAGCCTGGGATATGGGTGTGTTAAGATAGCGAACTTTGTCAACGTCACGCATATCTGCCAGGTTTAGCCAGAGGTGGCGTTCCTGGACCACTAGTGTGGTCATCGTCCTTCCCAGGGCACTCACAGCCGACCTGGTGTTTTTAGAGCAAAGTCAGTTGCACTGCGTAGTGCATTAAGCCTGGGTCGGAACCTTCCTCGTGCCGCTGGGCCAACGCTTGCGCCAGCCATAGCAAGCAAAACGGAAGCAGCCTGGCCCGCAGCAGTGTAGGCTCTGGCCCCGAGGGACGCAGACAACCTACATGCTTTGGACGGGAGCCGAGGCTAACCACGCCAGGAAGGGGCACTACATGGGCAAGATTGACCGCGCTAGCACACTTGACCTGGGGATTCTCCTCATACCCCCTGGCTGCTCCGACATCGAGGAAGGTGAGGGCGGAGCGCACGCAGACTGGGCAGAAAAAGGTGCCCTCAGCGATGCGTGAACTTACTGTGCACCTCCGGGAAGAAGGGGGCGGGAGGCTTAATGGGTTTCCCCTTCTTATCCTCCATGTAACACCCATCTAATCAAGTTATCTCCAGCCTCGTCGCCGAAGCAGCCCGGGTTAGCACGGCCGTCATATCAGATTCCATATACGGAGCCTCGCTTACCACCCCTGAGAGAGGAAGCGGGTCCGAATTGTCATTGGAAAATGACAGCCCACCCTCCGATGCAGCGATGGACATCTGGCCCTCGGTGTCATCGAGTGAGAGGGCGACCATCCCGAAGGATGGTGCGCTTCTCTCACTCGAAGCTTTATTCTCATGGCATTATTCTCATAATCTTATTTATTAATTAATTTTATTTACATCAAAAACACTGCATTAAATGGGTAAAAATAGTTCAGTTTAATGGATTAACTTCCATTCACTAATGATGAGAAATATATATTTTATTTGTATTTATTCATTAACATTGGTTAATTAAGAAGATTTGGTTCTTTTTAGCTCAGGTCCATATACTAATATTAATAAGCCCAAAAATAATTAAATGAATAGTCCCAATAATATTAACAGTGCACTTTGAATATTAAATATTTATTGAATATTCAATAGTAATCTTGAAATCATAATCAAC
>CAIGQV010017602.1:4171691-4207514 GCA_903798115.1 Danio jaintianensis | reverse complement strand
GTCACCGGATGTTATGGTGTGGGTGACCAGAAAGCACAAGGGCTGGTGAGGGTCACCAGAAAATATAGAATGTTGTTATAAGATGCTGTGGCTGGTGAGGGTGACCAGAGGACACGGGTAGTGCTCAATGGAAAAACAGATACTGACTGAAATAAAGCTTGTCATATTTATTCATTCTGTCATCGGTCTTCTTTTGAAAATAAGTCTTTAATATGATTTTGTCTTCATTTTGTGTTTTACAGTGAATTTAAATGAGCAAATTGGTAACATTCTAAAATCCAAAACAACATTTGGATTTATTGTCTTGCATTCTGTAACAATTATATTTATGGACATGGACATCACCGATGCCTCCACCCAACAGAAAGTTTCTCTTTTGATAAGTCTTCGATGTCAATGTTTCTATCCAAAAATCCTAATTAAATGTATGCGCAAAACTGGAATATTGGATAAAACATTTGTGAATAAAGCACCCAATCAGTTAAAAAGAACAAAATCATCACTTCCTGATGAAGTGGCACAAAATATTTTTAAAAAGCATCCATTAATGCTGTCCCATCACCCGCATTTTTGTCATCACATGATTTCTTATAACCTTCACTTTTTTGATGCACATATACACAGGGGCTGGTGAGGGTCACCGAATGCACAGGGGCTGGTGAGGGTCATCGAATGCACAGGGGACCCTCACCAGCCCCTGTCCATCCGGTGACTCTTATCTGCCCCTGTGCATTCGGTGACCCTCACCAGCCCGTGTCTTCTGGTCACCCACACCATGACTTCTGGTGACCCACACCAGCCTTTGTGCATTCGGTGACCCTCACCAGCCCCAGTGTCTTCCGGTCACTCACACCATAACATCTGGTGACTCTCACCAGTCCCTGTGCATTTGGTGACCCTCACCAGCCCTAGTGCTTTTGGTGACCCACACCAGCCCTTGTGCATTCGGTGACCCTCGCCAGCCCCTGTGCATTCGGTGACCTTCACTAGCCCGTATCTTCTAGTCACCCACACCATATCATCTGGTGACCCTTACCAGTCCCTGTGCTTTCAGTGCCCATCACCAGCCCCTGTGCATTCAGTAACCCCTTTACCAGCCCCTGTGCATTCGGTGACCCTCACCAGCCCCTGTCCATTTGGTGACCCCCACCAGCCCCTGTCCATCCGGTGACCCTCATCAGCCCTTGTGCATTCGGTGACCCTCACCAGCCACTATCCATTTGGTGACCGTCACCAGCCACTGTGCATTCAGTGACCCTCACCAGCCCCTGTGCATTTGGTGACCCTCATCAGCCCGTGTCTTCTGGTCACCCACACCATGACTTCTGGTGATCCACACCAGCCCTTGTGTATTCGGTGACCCTCACCAGCCCCAGTGTCTTCCGGTCACCCACACCATAACATCTGGTGACCCTCACCAGTCCCTGTGCATTCAGTGACTCTCACCAGCCCCTAAAAAAAATGGAATAAAGTGAATGAACTTAATGCCAAGTAGCCCAATTTTAGGCAGTTTAACTGGAACACACACACACACACACACACACACACACACACACACACACACACACACACACACACACACACAAAAACATTATATCAAAAAGCTTAATCAAATTATCCTAATTATAAACAAGAATGTTTACATTTTCAACTCTTTTACTTGAGAGTTCTTGAATAGTTAGTAATATGTTGTTTTAAACGAGCGACACGGTTGCTCAGTGGTTAGCCCTGTCGCCTCACAGCAAGAAGGTCAAATAATATGACAGAAGAGAGTCGATAACCGGGAATCAAAACACGAAGCAAATCACCGTGAAAATCGTGAACTGAACAAACACCAACCGCACCGAACGCCAAAACAACCAACAGAGAATTCTAAAGAAGAATTTTCACATATACGTGTCTCATGTCATCATGCGTTCTAATGAAGACTTAAAAATGCTAAGAGTCCAGTTGATTTTTTTTTTTAAATTATTATTAGAGAGCGCGTTCACTGCAAAACTGGCATGGCTACAGCAAACAAACTTATCACAACTAAATAATTTATAATAACCCATGACTGCATATTATGTCTTAAAACAAAGATAAAGTTACATAAACTGATTATATTTTCATACATTCCTGGTTTAACTTTATATGGAGCCAGTCAAATATTACACCCAGCTGTATGACAAATAAGCAGTTGACAAGTTAATAAAATAAAGCAGATGGACCGAATAAGAATATATTTTTCCTATTATGTGTGTCAATGGCTGCTGATTTCCAACATTCTTCAGAATATATAGTTTTTTGTTCAACAGAAAAAAATCATAAACGTTTAGAACCACTGAGTAAATGGTGAGGAATTGTTTAATTTTTTGGGGAACTATCCTTTTAAATTGAGAGAAGCCTCGAAAATTCAGACCCCTCTGGCGCCATCTAAAGGATGTGTCTGATTGATTTGACACATCAAAATTATTGATTTCTCTGTAGGCTATTAACTGAGTTTAGAAATTCACATTTTTTTGGAATAACCCTGATTTTCAGTCACATTTGTTATTCTGTCCAGTTGTCTTTTTTTTTTTTTTAATAAATGATAATATATGACAATATATTTATTGGAAATAAATGCTATCTTTATAGAATAAAACAGTTTCCAACTTCAAAGAGCATAGGTTGTTTTGTTTTTCAAAACATTGTTTTTCTAAAATTAATAGAAGTGAATGATACCCAGAAGTCTGTACACATTTACACATTAAATTAATATTGAATTATATTGAATTGCTATAATTATCCAAACCTAATAAATAAATAAATAAATAAGTAGAAACTGGGAATTTTTTAATTTCCCTTTTCCTTTTAACTGTATGAAATAAGTCAATATAAAAGCGCAGGATTTTATGGATTTTATACAAATGAGCAAACTGTTTAATGCAGGCTTTTATTTTGGTGGGAAGTTGCTTCCGGTCAGATGTTCGCATCGCATCATAGATATTTACATTAGATGTCGCCTACCCTGTTGTTGTCTATTGGAAGGAATGCGTCAATAGAGCCGCCATTTTAGTACAGGGTAGCGCTCCTTTGAAATGAATGCGGTACCAAGGTGCAGTGGAGGACTGTGGCCATCCTGAGCAGGAAATATACACATATATACATATATCTATGATCGGGAGTTTTCCCCGGTGGTCAGTACGCAAATTTTTTTTAAATTAGGAAAATTATAATTTTACATCACTTTTCTACATCGATGGATGAGTGACCGCACGGGCATTGCCGATAAAGAGTGTGTCTTTGTGTGCATGGAAATGTATTATCCTCCCTCCCTGTTAAATTTGATCTAATCCGTGTCCTGAAACACACCTCCTCTCCTGCTTTAACTTCTCATTCTAACGGAGGGAGCGATTCATTTGTGAATGAATCTCCGTGATGAACGACTCGTTCACTTAGCCGACAATAATACAAGTTTCTGGCACCGCAGCGTCTTGTTGTCATATTTCTTTTTCATTGTTTGCAGATTTTATTCAACAAAACTAGCATAAGCCTAGAATTCAGTGCAAGTTGATGCTACTTTGCCTTATGATCAGTGCAGTAAGAGACTGTATTATCATCAATAACGTTACTTGTTGAGCACAAAAGTTTGTAACATACAAAAAACAAAGTCTTACCTATGAAATGTTCTGCCTTTGTGCTTTGTTTTCTTTGTTTGCTCGTTACTACACCCGTAAGCAGCGCTAAAGTCCAGCATCTTCACATTGGCTTTAGTCTTGACTAGTGCGGTTGAATGACATTTGTACTGGGAGCACTGTACAAATGTGGCGGCGCTATTGACGCATGCTGAGGGTCCGTATGCGATATCTAGTGTATATATCTATGGCATCGCATCAGTTTGAGCGGCCGCTAGGGGGAAGCGTCGAGCAGTGTCGTTCTTACGGAATTCCTCTTGATCACCTGATAAACGCAGAAATGTCTGGCAGGGTGAGTATTTCTTTCCCTTTAAAATAGTTTTTTTTTTTGGCTCAAACATAAATACGCATCTTTTTGAGAGTCTAACTGAACAAACACAGAGCTGAACTCCATTCATACGTGTTGTGTTTGCCCACGTCATTCACGCTCATGCAGAACCGGAAGAGCTTCACATAACATCTTATGACTCTCGAATTGAATGCGCTGTTTCAAGTTTTAAGTTTCTAATGTTTTAACAAATGCATTTGTTTTAGTTAAATGTGTTTGATAAGTGAAGTCGGCAAAGTGCGTGTTGACCTGTGGCTGCTGTCATTACAGATGTTTGAAT
Organism: Danio jaintianensis; assembly: GCA_903798115.1. NCBI lineage: Eukaryota > Metazoa > Chordata > Actinopteri > Cypriniformes > Danionidae > Danio > Danio jaintianensis. Next base: position 4,203,247 of record CAIGQV010017602.1, on the reverse strand, counting down.
CAAAGAGTGAATGAAAGTTCATACTTTGATAAAGAAACAAATGACAAAAAACGAAGTAAGGCTATTGAGTTGTGAATATTCAAGACACCTAAATGCAAATAAGAACATAATAGTTAGGCTTTAGTTTGTCAGACCTTCTATAATGTAAAGACTTGAACGTACAGAAGTCTGTAGTGTTGTTGTTATTATTAACACCCTGAAGTGGTTCCAAACCTTTTTGAGTTTCTTTCGTCTGTTGAACACAAAAGAGGATATTTTGAAGAAAGTTTTAAATCTGTAATCATTGACTTACATAGTAGGAAAAACAAATACTATGGAAGTCAATGGTTACAGGTTTCCAGGTTTCTCCAAAATATCTTCTTTTGTGTTAAACAGAAGAAAGAAACCCATAATGTTGGAAACAATTAAAGTGCAAGTAAATAATGACAGAATTAATGTAAAATAGAATGTAAAATAGTCCCTTGGCAGCAAATTGAGTTAAAATAGTTTTTTTTAAATTAAAATGACTAAAATTAAAACATAAAAATGTAAGCAAGATATTTAAAACTTAAACTTTTAAAACACTTACCAAAAAGGCAAAAGTTACTAAACTAAAAATAAAAAAAACACTAAAACTAAAAGCTAATTCTAATTATTCATAAATATCGGCATGTATGAGACTACAAAAATTAATTTAAAAAAAGTAAAAACTAAAAAAGTAATTAAAATGAATTAATATTGTTTTTTTTATCCAACTTCTGTTATAGTGTTTAATAAAAAACAAAATAAAATGATTTTTATAAAAAATATGTCACACAAAGTCAAGGTGCGTCCTATTTTGTTGTCAAAATTAAATTTAACTAACAAAATTCTATCTCCACAAATATTATTAAATGTAGCTTTGTGAATCCGTTGTGTAAGTAAAATGTCCAAATATGGGTGTAAAAGATTTTTCCACCATCATTCAGCATAACAGATATTTTTAATTTTTAATAATTATTTTTCATGTTTGTGTAAAACAGAACCAACATATTCAGACCTGAAACTATTTGAATGTGCTTTGAAGGAAAGCATAAATATTTGACAAATGGCAAATTAATGTTTTGGAGCTCAAGTTACACATTTTAATATACAAAATCAATTAATCAATCAATCAATCAATCAATCAATAAAAAGCTATTATTAGTCATCGACCTAAAATACATTGATTAAAATATTTATCCTATTTGATATGAATATTAGAACATGTAAAGTAAAAAGATTTTTTAAAAGGAGTTGGAATTAGATTTTCTCAAAATGTCACAGTTAAAAAAAACTGCTTTTTTTTTAAATGTGTTCTCAGATCTTTGGACTGTTTCAAACCATAGAAATATGATAAGCAGCTCCAAACACACAGTGTGCATTATGCATTACCCACCATTTTGATTGTGGTCTGTATGCTTGAGGAGATTATGTGAGATTCAGAAAGTCCAGAATTAATTTCATGCTATCGGTAAAACCACACTAGTGTTTAATGCAAACCTTCAGTAATCCTGTAAGTTCACAGAGCATTACTGTATGTTCTCAGCATTTCTTTCCTGCTAGCTAAAGCGAGTCATTATAGATTTGTAAAGTATTTGAATAATTGAATGTCTGGATACAGACTAGCTAATGGGAGGAGTGACTGCTTATTCACTGAGTGCCAGTCATGATGACAGTGACAGGGTTCATACGGTCATGGAAAACCTGGAAAAGTCATGCAATTTTGACATGGCATTTTCCAGGCCTGGAAAAGTTTTTGAAAAACAGAAAAGCCCACAAAGTTTTGGAAAAGTCATGGAAAACAGATATCTGTATTCTTGAATATAGGTTAGTTGTCTTTACTTCTTTTCTGTCCTTGGCCAATCACATACTCTCACATTATTAGTGCGGTGTAAGCATTATCTATATCAATTACATAAATATAAATATAAGCTGAAACTAAATAGATTGTTGCGTGTTTTACGATATGCTGTAATAAATTTGAACATGCATTGTTTTTCTTTTACCATGTATATGTAGACATTGCATGAAACATTAGGTCATGAAAATTTACTTAAAAGTCTTGGAAAAATCATGGAAAAGTCATGGAATTTTAGTAGTAAACTAAAAAATTTTTAGTTTACTGCAGTGAGGATTTTAGCAGACTACTGGTAAGTGTTGACGTCTAGGTTTGGTGTTTTTAGAGAAAGGACGATGGATACTTTTCTTTGTTTTCCATTTAAAATGTTTGGTTTTACAAATGTTTGGTTGTCATTTTGCCTTATTATTTGGCCCAGTGTTAGTTCCAGTAATGATTTAAATTCTAGTAATTCTAGAATTTTGTTTTATTGTTATTTCTCACACCCTTTTCTCTTTTTTTTCTGCAAAGTTTCTTATCTAAAAAATAATCTTTAATAATTTTAGATTCGAATAGTCTCTCTGATTCACAAAGGCATGCATGTATTTTTATCAGAATACAATATGAACAACATCATAAAAACACTGTTTTTTTGCTTTTCGTTCTAAATTGTATATTTAATAAATATATATTTTAAATAAATATTTGTCATTCAGTTATTTCAAGCAAAGCTAAATATTAGTATAATATTTCAATTAAATTTATATAACAAATCAGAATATATAGTTAAACATTTTTCTATATTACTTTATTCAGTAGACTTTAAACAAAACTCAAAATATTGGTAATATAAAACTCCATATACACAAATTAAATATATAATTACATATTCAAACATTAGAAAGTTACCATTTCAAATACAATATTCAGATAACTCGATGCAAAAACTAAATATCTCAAAAGCTAAATGTCTTAGCGAATAAAAATGCACAAGTAAATTTGACTTTTAATGTGAAAATTGTGTCAGTATATTAATCTGTAACAGGGGTTGATCTTTGCATCAAGCAAAGGGTCCTGTGTCTAAAAATGTAAAAAGACCCCTGATCTAGTAGTTATTATAACAAATACAAATAAGTATGCTCAAGCATTTGATTCCCAGCATATATATCATGTCCACATTTTCGATTTCTGTTATTTGCTACCACTTCATCAATCCTCTGCTTGTTTTTGTTTTGTTTTTTCTCAGCTAATGCAAGCAGCGAGATGCCCGACAGATGAACTGTCTCTCACAAACTGTGTGGTTGCAAGTGAGAAAGACTTCAAATCTGGGCAGTGAGTATTTGATGTGTTTCAAAAAAAACAAACAAACAAGGGATGTGGTTATATTTTTACACAGACTATCAGAATGCTTGTGTCTGACCAGCTGTTTTCTTTCTTTTTAGGCATTTGACTATTAAAACCACTCCAACTCAGAAATTTGTGTTCACGGTGAGAACTCACCCAAGCGTGGTGCCAGGAACCATTGCCTTCAGTCTACCTCAGGTGCATATTTTTGTCATCTTTTCCCTATGGATTTCCATTTAGATCTAAAGCTAAAGTTATGAGGACTTTATGCCACATTAGTATACGGATGTACAATAGACTCGAGTAAATATTTGGTTCAATGCGTGATTCTATGGAAGCTGTTTTTTGTGACTTTTAATTCTCACAATTCTTTTTTTTCTCTGAAATGTGTCTTACAATCTGGAGTTATAAACAAATTAAATGATTAAAAAGTATTTGAAATGATTTTGAACAATTTGTTTTATTTAAAATGAATAGATTTTATTTAATGAGTAAGGACCATATGAATTAACCTATAATAAGGGTTAATATTGAGATACCATATTCTTCCATAAGAAGCATGTAGTTTTATTTATTAACTGCGATTGGCAAAATGATTAGTCCTTCTGTGAAATTTTTATTCCTTAAAAACATTTTCCCTTAAGTGCTGCTTAACGAAGATACTTTTTTTTTTTCAACACGTTTTAAGCAATAGTTTTAATAACTAATTTCTAATAACAATTTTTTTTGTCTTTGTCATAATGATGACAGTACATAATATTTATTAGTGCAAGATACTAGTATTCAGCTTAAAGTGCATAACTAGTTAAAATAGGCAAGGCATTGGACAACAGTGGATTGTTCTGTAGCCAATGGAAATAAATAATTTCTTAAGATGCCTAATGATATTAACCCTAAAAATTATCTATAAAATAAAACCCCTTTGATTCCAGCCAAACTAAAAAAATAAGACTTTCTCCAGAAAAAAAATATGTAACAGGAAATACTGTAAAAATATTCCTTGCTCTGTAAATATATGAAATAATGATAATTTCACAGGAACGCTAAGCATATGGTGAAGATATGTTGTTATAAATATGTGTATGTACACATAGACATTCCTAGAATATTAGATTATGAATATTTGCCTCATTGTATATGAACATATTGATAGAAAATATGTATTAACCTTCCTGATACATTTTTGTATTGCCATATATTGTGGTATTGTACACTCTTGCTTAATGTTGTTGTGTTTCTTAACATCTTGCAATGTTTTTGCCTGCTTATCCTCCATCTATTAACATGAGAGCAGCAAGACACCTCAGGTACTACAAAAACTTTCTCGCAGTGGTCTTATTTTATGGCATAATGTGATATTAATGAACATACAAAACTGGAGAAACCTTTACTGAAACTACGGGATAAAAGATAAATGTGCTGTAAAGTAAGACCATCTATAAAGAGAAAGTTGTAGAGATGTGTTTGTGTGACCTTTAGCAGTAGGATCTTATAAACTATAGTTGTTTAATAATTGTGTGTTCTGCATTATGCAAAAACCTGGATTGATTATGCATGCAGGCTAAATTTAATATCATGTAAACTTACTAATACGCTCTCTGTGTCACAGAGGAAATGGGCTGGACTCTCTCTAAACCAGGATGTGGAAGGTACGTGTGTAGTTTTTTTTTTTACATTACTAGGTTTGAGTTTAAAAAGAAGAATAACTGAAAAAACATTAAAAAATAAATAAATAAAATAAATAAATAAATAAATATATATATATTTCCTGCATTTGTTGTGGGAATATTTATTGTAGTGTCAACTCTATGGTTGGGTTAGTTAGATGCAATAGATTGAGCCAAATAATTTTGATAAAATGTTGAGAAAAAAGAATGAGTTTGTTATTATACCAATAAATTACGCCAGTAAATGAAAATGTAGAAAGGTTTCTCATAAAATACATATATTGTCTCAAAGGCTCAAAAAACAGTAATATTTTGAATTTTTGGAATAACTGTTTTAGAATTATTATTATAGTTAAAAACATAAAAGTTCTAAAGCAGCTTGGTATTGTTCTCAAAACCATAATATAGTGTATTTTTGAATACAGTATACTTTTTGAAGATGCTTTTATATATAGAAAGTTGAAAAAGAATAGCATTTTTTGAAACTGAAATCTTGAGTGAAACTTGAGTGTTGTTGCTGAATAAAATTATATATAAAAAAAGGAAAATTTTAAAAGCTGGATTCTAGTATAGCTGTGTTGTAAGTGAGGTGGAAACATTGTTCAGACTGCGAATCTGCCTATTTGTATATCTGATTGTAATCTGATGTAAACGATTGACTGTTCTGCTTGAAGTATCTGCATTGGTTTTTATGCCAATAATGTTGTACTGGTATGCATACACAAGAAAAACAAACAAACAGATGTTGCATTTTTTATGACAAAATGCTGCCGTTTGTGATTGATTAAAACACCTTATCAGGCAGCAGCAGAAATGATGGAACTGGTATGTGTGGTTTTATTGCATTCTGCCATCTTTACTGGTCTCAAAAATCAAAGAGGTGTGTAGCCGAGCATTTTCCATTAGACTTGCACTTTAAAACAACACAAACTTGTTTCTCTAGTGACTCTCAGCCTGTTTTCTACAAACAACATCTGATATGTTCACATTTTACATGTGAGAAAGCAAACAATAATAACTAAAAAATATGAAAAGATCAGTTGCTGTTTTGTATTGTCAAATTAGCTATCCCAAGATGTCCACATGAATTAAATGTACAGTATTTACAAAAAAAATTCTACATATACATAATTAATAAAAGAAAATATATATTTTTAACAATAAAATGAACCATAACACTTTTGACAAATTTAGTTATATTGTGTTTTATTAATGTCTATCCCCAACTCTAAAGCTTACTCTTACAGTCACCTGTTGTGTTTTATTAATGTCTACACCTACCCCTGTTGTTGTTTTGTTTGTAGTGAGTGTCTACAACTTTGACCCGTCCAGACAGTATGTGGGAACCATGACGATCGAGATCGACTTCCTCCAGAAAAAGAGCATTGACAGCAACCCTTATGACTCTGATAAATTGGCCATTGAATTTATTCAGTGTTTCACGGCGCAGGCCTTTAGCATGAGTCAACAGGTGAGATGTTAATCGATCTTGAATGTTAGTCCCACACTTGTGCTGTGTTCACTATTGTAGTTTGATTTCCTTGGTTTGTTTGGTCCAAACCAAAATGACAATGGGGGCCATTTCAAAAAGGAGGTTAAGTGAAAACTCTAAGTATGTTATCCCTGAAGTGAGGGAAACTCTGGATTTTCAGTTTCAGAATGGGAGGAATCCCAAACCCAAGAAAGCCGGGTAACTCAAGTTCGTTTTGGTCTCATCCCCCTTTTTAAAATGCAAGTGATGTTTAAATGTTTTTTTTTTTTTTTCTTTTCAAATTTTATCGCATTTCAAGTAAACATATTTAAAAATTCTTAAATTAAGAGGGAATTTCTTCATAAGAAATTGATGTAAGATATTTAGTCTTGTTTCCTGTGTCATCTAAATTAAGTTTAGACTTGAAATATGTCTACATCAATTGTCTGTGAGTGTGGTAATAGTAAATGTAAAAGTTTTCTTAATATAAATTGAAAACAAAAATATGTTGGCTACTAAGTGCAAATTTACAGTAGCTCCACCCTCCAAAGTTACACAGTGTTAAATACTACAAGTGAACAACAAAACAAAAACTCTAAGCTTGTATACACAATGGCTCTTTTTTTTTTTTTGCGTTTTGATTGTTCCTTTACCAGGCAACTGTGTTTTTGTGACTGAAAATGCATAAATCTGAAAACGGGTTTCAAAGTGAACGTTTTTGAAACTCCACGGTTATTATGTCCGTGTAAACACATGAAAATGAGAGTCTTTGTAAACGATGGCATCATGCACGTGCATAGTATGTGTTAATGGAGGTGTAGATTAAAGGCAAGCACAAACAAACACAAAACAATGGCGGAGTACGTGCTAGTGTTGTTGTTGCTCAAGGGGAAAAAATACTATTGAGTTGTTGACTATGTCGTTGTCATTTGAAATTAGCCTCAGAGACTTCCATCTCAGAGTTCAAGTTTAAACTTAGTTGCATATTTTGATGTAATCTTTTGAAAAAAAATGTTGGGCTTCATTCAGAAGTCTTTGGTCAATGTTTATATTTCAGTAAAATTTCACAAGACTTTGTTTGAAAGTGGACCAAGACCCAACTTTTCAATGAGCTGTACTAACAGAGCAATTGCACCAATGTGGCACATTAAACCCGTATTTTCTTCTTGACAGTTTGTCTTTAGCTTTTGTGACAAACTCTTTGCACTGGTCATAAAAGATATTGAGGCCATGGATCCCAGCATCCTCAGAGGCGAGCAGAGCTCTAGCAAAAAACACAAGGTACCTTTTCATTGATTACTTTGAAGTCATGCTTATTGATTTGTTAAGAGATATGGCTTATATAGCATTTACCTTTTTCTTTTTTCAGATTGACATTGGTCTAATGCATGGCAATAGTCAGGTGATTTTTGAGAAAGCAGAGAGCTCGTCTGTCAATTTGATTGGTTAGTGTTTAACCTGTAAATTTTCATTATTCTTGTGGATCTGATATACACAATTTTAATCAGTTTACATTTTAACTGTACACATACACATTTATTTCCATTTAACAGAAGAGAAAAACAATAACATAATGAAACAATAAACTTGCCTTGCAGAAATGTTCACTACCACTTGTATTCTTAGGCTTCTGTTAGCATCATGCCAATATCAGCTTTTAAGAACAGTTCTCAAAACTCCTATTTTATAAACTATATTTTAGCATAATTTATTTATATGGAAAGTTTAATATGCATGATAATTTCCATTTACATATTAGCCAACCATTTTTGTACTCAAATGTTATTTGTTTATTTTTTTTTAATCTCCCCTATCTCTGTTCTGTGGCTGGTTTTAGTTTTGTCCAGTGATTTTTATCCTTGAAATGTTCATACTTCAAATAGTGTAACAACCAAACTGCACCACTAGATGGCAGTCAAAACACATGTATTTTTAGTCGCACCTGCTGTACCTCACATTACTGTTACCCTAAATGTTTTACATGTCACTTCATTTTACATAGGAAGAAACTAATTATATTATGTTACTCAGCGTTCCCTTTTTTGTTAATTCTTCCACAGGAAAAGCAAAAACCAAAGGCTCTCGTCAGTCTATAATCAACCCAGACTGGAACTTTGAGCGCATGGGTATCGGAGGACTGGACAAGGAGTTCTCAGCCATCTTCCGTCGGGCCTTTGCCTCACGAGTCTTTCCTCCAGACATAGTTGAGCAAATGGGTGAGTTTTTGATTTTCTCTTTTAAATCAAATCTTATAACTTTAAAAACCTTCATAAGCAATCACTTTGGGTACCAAGTAAGCCAGGACTGCCACTAGTGCTTTCTCACAATTTTTTTTTAAGAAAGCCATATATGCCCTTATTTTTTTATCTTCTTTCTCTGCATCCCTCTCTGTTTAAGTGGACAGATGCACAACATGATCTGGCCGACTTGAATCACAAAATGTTGTGACTCCAGTTAAAGAAAAATGAACAAAGCCAAGTAAAATAGGAGTGGCTAAAAGAATAGACAGACAGCTCTCAGACCATCCCAGCACTTTTTCTTAACCATAAATGAAAATTGCTTAGACTCAATCCTGACAGAACATCCTCATGTTGTCTTCACTTTTGCTATTGGCGTACAGTCAAAAGTCTAGTTTGAATTATATTGTCAGACTGCAATCCGACTGTGTATTTATGATTTGTATTCACCCTCTAAACAGATCAACAATTGTTAAAGATGCTATCCAGCAGACTAATTCCCATCAGATTGACTCCTGCAGCGAAAGTATTATAATCATTTGCAGTTAAAGCTGCTGTCTGCATTCCATTCCCAGCTTTTAGGCACTTGGGTCTCTTTAGTGAGTAATTATGAACAAGTGTTCTTATTTGCGTGCAAAAAATGTTCTCACACAGAAGTTTAGATGGATTATGAACAGGTGTTCATTTTGACGAATCCTAAATTAATCTGTCCATTGCTAAAAACTTGCACGATGCCATGCAGAACACTTATTATGATATTACTTATTATCAGAACACATATTATTGGCTTAGCAACCACCTAGAATTCTGTAACATGGACTAAGTATTTACCTTTGCACCCGTTAATGTCCTACTTAATGTACACCCTCATAATTAAAATCTATTTTTTTGGTTTGAATTTAGCAATACAAATTTAGTAGTCACTATGCACACAATTAGTTTTTTTAGTTGGTATGTTTTGTTGAAAATCAAAAAAATGTTTGTAGCTGATTATTGTCTACTTAACAGTGAAATCTAATTCACTAAATAGTGTTTCTTATTTACATTATATCTGCCAAAAATTGTACAGGGTGAAAAGAAATAGTTCTAATATCAAACTTGTAAACAATATGGTATAGTGCTAAGTTTATAATGGTTGGATAAGTATGATTTCAACCATGGCAACGCAATTGTATAAATACCAGCATCATTTTCAAACCTCTCCAAGTTGATAGAATCAAATAGTATGCAACCACAATCAGATGATTAAAGCAAGTAAAATGTCTAATCTCACACTGGAATTCTCTGCATATACAATTTCTTTCCAAGAGAAAACATAGTTGTGAAAGTTTCTATAGCTGCCATCTACCAAAAGTAGGAGGGTAAGAAAAGCAATGGACCAAGTAGTGAGCCTTACTCCATATCAAACTTGTGATCGATATGCTACCTTTTATTTACTGTCACAAACTGGTAACAGTTAAATAATTATGATTTAAACCCTGGCAATGTAATTCCACTAATACCAACAATTTTAAGCCTATCCAAGTTGATAGTATCAAATAATATCAAATGCAGCACTAAGGTCCAATAAAGCTATTAGCAAATTGCAACCACGATCAGATGATAAAAGCAAATAAAATGGTCTGCACTCACACTGGAATTCTTTGCAGATACCATTTTTCTTCAAGAATGAGCATAGTTGTCAGGATATCACTTTTTAAGCATTTCTGAAAGGAGATTTAGTCAGCAAATTAGCTCTGCAGTTTGCTAATTCTCTAGAGTCAAGTTGTTTATAAGTAAGATGCTTAATAACAGAAGGTGGCTTAATTACAGAGGTCTACCAATGGATTAGCAACCCCAGAACACTCTAGCAAACACAGAGAACAACCTAACAACCATCTACCACTGCCTTAGCAACCAACTCCCAATGGACTAGCAAAAACCTGTAGCAGAAGAGTAAATCTTCAGCGCTGGCAAGTTTTCAGCAGATATAGCACTACAGATATGATTGTGCGTTTATAATTTAATTGCATTAGGCTTGCTTTTCTTTAAATCGTTTAAACACAAGCTTCATCCAAGCGCAATGAACTCTGTCATTTTGCATTGTAAATGAACAGTTCTGAAGGGCATATTTCTGTAAGCTGTCAGATGACTTGATCATCTCTACACACACTCACAGAGAGCTGTGTGTGTGTGTGTGTGTGTGAGATGACCTTTTGTGGTGTGATGGCTGCAGGAGTCGGCCTCTGGCCCGGGCAGCTGCCTGCTCTAATGAGATGGCGGGTCTTGATAGCACAAAGGTGAGCACCTAATTGGGCTTGGTTCTGGAGCCCAGGTGCTGAAGGAAGGTGCGGCTGTGCGTCTGAGTATGTTATTGTCTTACAGCACTTGGGTGGGAGTTTACACCAATAGACCCAGTTTCTCCCAAAAACTCCCACCACCTAAAGGTCATCTCGGTCTGTCCAACCATGGCTTCGTTCTTCTCCTCCATGAAAAGTCTGAACGTCTACCCTCCCTCAACCTGAGTCTGTCATCAGGTGTAAATGGCTATACTGATTCTGATCTCAGGCCTGCTGGTTATCTCCAGCCTTCCCACTCAGTCCAAATGGCAGCCAGCAGATGTTGTTAACCAAAAACAGCCCTCTTGTCTGAGAAATGCCACTGCTCATCAAAAAGACCCATGTGCTACTTTGAAAACAGTTGTGTTGGACACACGAAAGATTGAAGTTTTGTATTGCTTTATTTTTTCCCTCTTACATTAGAATGTGTCCCGTTTACTTATAAAAAAATTTTCAGAAAAAAAAAAGAAAAATAGTGATCTATTTTTAAGCTATTATTTTTTTTCAATGTAACAATAGTTTAAATACCAAAAATATTATTATATTTTGTTAGTCATGCTCAAAAAATTACTTTTGCTGCTTGTTCAAACTACTTATTTAAAATGAGTTTAAACAACACAATTAATATTTTTTTGGGGGGGAGAACTTATCTTTTTAATGTTCAGTCCACTTAAATTTGTAAAAAAAAAAAACAATTAGGTCAACTTAATCTATTTATGTTGGGACAACATGAAGGAATTGTGCGGAACCCAGCCTTGCCTTTTTTACAGTGCATGTATAGACCAAAAAAACATAAAGATGCAGCCCTAAATAATGATTAATTGTCATTTTACATTTTTAAAAAATCTTTTCCACTATCATTCAAACTGTTGTTTTACTACGTTGTCAGCAAGGATTTTTACTGATTTAAAATTTATAATTAAGTATTATCACATATTATTTCATATATTGTACTAAGTACAGGTCAAAGTAATGAATAATTATTTTAGCAAAACGTTATTTAATACATTTAAAGTGCACACTTTACTTCCATTTAATCTGTATGTATGTATTTAACAAAACACAAAGCATATGGCTGGAAATTCATATATCACAAGCATTTATACAGACCTTTGTGTCTTTCACAAAATGTAAAAAAAATATATATTTTGGTGTAATTCCCCCAAAACTAAAATAATTATTGCTATGTTTTTTTTTTTACTTGGTTAAATAAATAAAACATTTTTTTAAATAATTATTATATACTACTTATTTTCAAGAAGTAGTAATGAAAAATGTTCACAGTTAACTTTCTCCACATATTTTTTTTAAAAGTGAAATCAAAGTTAACAGTTTATTTTGCTTGCACACATTGTTATACTTTTGGTGAACAATTAATCTGGGTAAGTTAATCCACTGAATAAAAATATTTGTTTTGGTAATAATCACCAAACAAAGTCTGACCATTTGCTTCTCCGTTTGCAGAGAAGTTTCAATTCAGAAGTCCTTCTGTTGACATCAGTTTGACGGCTTCAGCCACAATGTTTTAACCAAGCCCTCTTACCGTTAGTTTGCTATGATGGTATAATGTGCAAAAAGAAAGCCCCTCTCCTACTCAATATTCTGATTCAGTTGTAAGTTCATCAACATACTGATATAATAGTCCCAGCAACTTCCAGTTCACACGGACTTGAAATTAAAACATTTGTGAAAAACAAAAGTACTTTCAAACCATACCATATGGATACAATAGTAGCACATTTAAAACTATTTTTTTTCTTTGTTGTGAGCGCCCTTCTATACCATTTTGCCATCATGCTCCAGCATTCCACAACTCCTTTTCTCTTTTCTTAGGTTGTAAACACGTGAAGGGGATCTTGCTGTATGGACCACCCGGCTGTGGTAAAACCCTAATGGCACGGCAGATTGGAAAGATGCTAAACGCCAGAGAGCCAAAAGTGGTCAACGGGCCAGAGATTTTGAACAAATACGTGGGCGAATCGGAGGCCAACATCAGAAAGCTATTCGCTGATGCCGAGGAGGAACAGAAGAGGGTACGAAACCAGAGATGACATTTCGTGCAAATTATTCAACACATCACATGTTTGGGGGGAAAAACTTGTTTTGTTTCCATGCATTCACAGACTTTTTTTTTGCACAACCTTACATTCATCTGGCTCTGTGACGGAACCCGTCGATATTTGACACGTTAAAGAAAGGTTTCTCTGTCAACAGTCAAAAACGAAAAAAATAATGGCAAACTTTTTTGGGGTTTGCACAAAGGACGCTGTTCCAAGTTTTGGGCGCTCCAGCTGCTCTACAAATAACTCCAAATTGCTGAAATATACTTACTAAATTACTGTAAATGGCCTTGTGTTTGCTTAGAAACATTACCATAGTTTGTTTTTTCCAAGGGTGATGTGCTGGCAGAGAACTGCTGGTTCTGGCTGTGTTGTGAGTGTTATGTTGTGCTGGTAGACTGTGTGACTACATGACATTGAAGAGCTCACTCGGCACCTCTTAATGAGAGCGTTCGGCTATCTCTAACCCCTCACCCTGACTCACGGGAGGCCACGCACACTCATACTGGCCTCCCATCTGCGCTAAATGTTACGCCCTTGCCTCTCACTGCCTCACAGATGAAGAAGATAAGGCCTGATTGTGGACCATTGTCACTGAGTTTATATAGTACCAGTGCATTCGCCAGCTTGGCATTTAAAGGGATAGTTCACCCAGAAATGAAACTTTTCTCACTATTTACTCACCCTCAAGTGGTTTCAAAACTTTATGAGGTTCTATATTCTGTTGAACACTAAAGAATATATTTTGAAGAAAGCTGAAATCCATAGTAGGAAAAACAAATACTATGGAAGTCAATGGTTACAGGTTTTCAACATCTTCAAAATATCTTCTTTTGTGTTTAGCAGAAGAAAGAAAGTTAAACAGGTTTGGAACATGATGATGATGATGATGACAGAATTTTCAGTTTTGGGTGATCTCTTTAAGCTGAGAGATTAAGAGAACTACATGAAGATATTTTTAAAGATCATATTTAAAACAGAATAATATTTAAAAGTTGGATATGTTGATATACTATTTTATAATTTATTGTTTTATGATAAATTATATCACTCGTTTTGAAGTAAATCAGGTTATTAAACATTTTATCATTGTTATGGCAGTATATTTATATCTGCATCTTAACTTAAAGTTAGTTTTCTGTCAAGCGTATGTTTCTAAATATATACTATTCAATTTTTATGTTGTTTATTTGAATATAATAGAAAAAGTGTAAACTGAATTAAAAATGTTCACACAAAAAAATTCAAATACTAAAATAAAATTAAAGCTAAATAGAAATAAAACTAAATAGATAAATGATTTAAAAGGAATAAATGGGAATAAGCTAATAAGACTAAAACACAGAACAACACTAGAAACACACTAATTTGAAAAATGAAAACTAAAACTACTAAAGCACATCTGTTATTTGTTAATTCACGTATCGATGTAATAAATATGATAACGTTTAGATTTTTATCACTTAGAAATGTCAGATAGAACTTTTGGTATTACTGTATCTTAATATTAATATTATAAGTGTGCTTTATTTGAGAGTGTTATGACATTACATTAATAATATTAGAAGTGGGCATTCAAAACGATAACTTTTTATGTTTCTTTTTCTGCTTTTGAAGTTGGGGGCCAACAGTGGCCTGCACATCATTATATTTGATGAAATTGATGCCATTTGCAAACAACGTGGCAGCATGGCGGGCAGCACCGGCGTCCACGACACTGTAGTGAACCAGCTTCTGTCCAAGATTGATGGTGTAGAGCAGCTCAACAACATCCTGGTTATTGGTAAGAACTTCCTGTGAGATTAACCACTTGCACAGTATAAAATTATGCATCTTTTTTTGTTCCATATTTAATGCGTTCGTTCTGTACTTAAGGCATGACCAACAGGCCTGACCTGATTGATGAAGCTCTTTTGAGGCCGGGTAGATTGGAAGTCAAAATGGAGATTGGTGAGAACCACAGTAGCTGTTGGGAGTGGGAGATTTGACCGAAATATTATTCCACAGTGTTAGAAATGCTATCTTTTATTGCGTGATGTTATGTGTCTTAATGTAGTTATTACATGATGTAGTCGTAATATACTTGATACCATTGCAAAAAATATAAACAAAAAATCTAATTGCAAACAGTAAGATTAAGAATAATATTTATGCACCATAAAATAATCAGCACAAAATCTTCAACAATATATGCTAAACATTTTTTTTAAACAATTTTTAAGGTCAATATTATTTAGCCCCTTTAAAAACAAACCACTGTTGTCCAATGACTTGCCTAATTAACCTTATAACCTAGTTGAGACTTTAAATTACACTTTAAGCTGAATACTAGTATCTTGTGAAATAACTAGTAAAATATTATATATTTTACTTTGATCATGGCAAAGACAAATGAAATTCATTCATTCACTTTCTTTTCAGCTTAGTCCCTTTATTAATCAGGGGTCGCCACACCGGAATGAACCGCCAACTTATCCAGCATATGTTTTACATAGCGGATGCCCTTCCAGCTGCAACCCATCACTGGGAAACACCCATACACACTCATTCACACATATACACTACGGACAATTTAGCTTACCCAATTCACCTATAGCGCATGTCTTTGGACTTGTGGGGAAAAACCGGAGCACCCGGAGGAAACCCACGCGAACACAGGGAGAACATGCAAACTCCACACAGAAATGCCAACTGACCCAGCTGAGGCTCAAACCAGCAACCTTCTTGATGTGAGGCGACAGCGCTACCCACTGCGCCACCCACAAAGGAAATTAGTTATTATAAATTTGTCATTAAAGCTATTGTTAAAAAAACGTGTAAAACTATTTTCTCCATTAAACAGCTTGGGAAATATTTGAAAAAAGTATTAAAAAAATTCCCTGGAGGAAAAATAACTTTGACTTCAAGTGTGTATACATGTATTGTTTTTCTCCAGGCTTGCCTGATGAGACGGGTCGTGTTCAGATCCTAAATATCCACACGGCAAAGATGAAGCAGTCAAACATGCTGGCCAAAGACGTTGATGTCCAGGAACTGGCTGTCGAGACCAAGAACTACAGTGGAGCAGAGCTGGAAGGGCTTGTCCGGGCTGCGCAGTCCACTGCCATGAACCGTCACATCAAGGTCTGATCTCAAACATTTCATCCAGACCGCACCACCACAGTCAGAATTAATTATGGTTGATTCAACTTGATTGACCAGTTCTGAACTCTGGTTGGAAATTATCTCAAGTTACAAAAATTGTTGATTATGCAAATGTAGTTTACATAAGATTACAGGGATGTTGGCTTACCCATTTGAATGTTGTCTAAATGCTGTAGTTCATTTTAAATAGAAGAAAGCAACACTAAATGTGCCAGTAGGTGGCAGCACTTTTTTGTTTTAATGAGTGTTTAATTAAATCATATCATTCCAATGATTTGTTCAAATCAGTTGATTCATTTAGAATCAAAACAAATGACAGTATTAATGGAACATTGAAGCATTGACTTGAAGGGATCTATTGCAGGTCAATGGTTACTGGTTTCCAATATTCTTCATAATATCCTCTTATGTGTTCAATAAAACAAAAAATAAAGTGGGTGGGAAAACATTGACAGAATTTTCATTTTTGGTTGAACTATCCTTTAAATGACTCAATCAGCACATCTTGTTTACTTGTTTATTGATTTCTTTTGTATAAAATTTAAATTAAATTTATTTTCACATTTCACTTTCTTGTATAATGCTACTTAACTCAAAGTACCTTTTCTTATAAATTTAAAAAGACAATATTACTTTTCTAACTGCATTTTAATAGGCTTCATGGAGCAGTGAGTTCTTTCATACTCCGAATGTGTGTTTTTGAGCAACATTAATATATGAACAACAATTACCATTTTACTAAAGATGATAACTATTGCACATCCCTAGACCTGTAAGTGTATAGATATCTTTAAATTGCTGGACAAAGTGTGTGTATGTGTGCGTTAGTGGCACAGCATATTTGATAGTGTTGACGCATAATGCTCCCATATTTGATGAATCTTACACTGGTGTGATGGGTCTCTCTTATACTCTTATGCTGATGATACACAGGGCAGGTTTTTGAGCAATGTTCCCAGGAAATTTTTCAAACCGATGTTGCTTGGCTACTTTTCTATTAAGAATGGGGAACACTATTGTATCTGTAACACATTGCCCTCATTTAATACCCCGTGTTGTAAATAGGTTGCCTATCTATGGCATAATTTCCCAAAGTTGCCCAGAAACATTGCTCAAAAAATTGCCCTGATATCATCAGAATTATACTTCATGACATTTCATGTTGAACAAGTGGATGACTGTTTGGGGATCAATCTGTGTGTGTGTTTGTGCTCCTGTAGGCCAGTACTCAGGTAGAGGTGGACACCGAAAAGGCTCAGTCTCTGCAAGTCAGCAGGAGTGACTTCTGGGCATCTCTGAATAATGACATCAAGCCTGTAAGTCCCACCCTGCATTATTGTGGATTAAGCTTTGCATAATATTACACTGTAAAAAATGCCTGGTTTCACGAAATTCCATCATGTTGTCCTAACACAAAATAGATTAAGTTAATTGACTTAATTGTTTTTACAAATTTAAGTGCGTTGAACATAAAACAATTAAGTGGTTCCTAAAAAATCTCAAGAATAGTGTTGTTTCAGCTCATTTTATATAAGTAGTTTGAACAAGCAGCAGAAATAATTTTTTTTAGTGTATGTTTACTCCAAACTAGGGCTGCACAATATGTCATTTCAGCATTGATATCGCAATAGTGACATCACAGGATCTTCAGTGTCGAGTTGGGATTATAATTGACCATAAAATGCAGTAGATAAAGTTATAGAAACAGAAAATACAGTTCAGAACACATTTAATTCCATTCATCTTTATTCCTATAGTTTCAATGTAGGTTGTGTCAAAGCAGCTTAAAACGGATGAAGTTCTACTGCTTTAATCGAGTTTTCACAGTTGAAATTCAGTTCAGTTCAGTGTAATGGAAAAGTCACTGCTGAAAGACGAAACACATGCAACAGAAAATACCGTTCAGAACACATGCAGTTTAATAATTCCCTGATAGAGGGAAAGTTTTTTTTTTTTTTTTTTTCTTTTAAGCCTGTGACTATGTAAGATTTCAAGTGAATTGAAACCATTTGGGCACAAGAAATTATAAAACTTGTAGCTTTAACAAAGATTCATTGTATTTAGTTTTTTCTCCAATGAAGTAGAAAAAACCTTAACATTTGAAGTGGATCAAAAATGTGTTTTTAAAATTGCCCCACGACAAGAATGGGCATTGTGGGATAGTTTTAGGACAACTTTGATGGAAGGTTTTGATCCACTTCAAATGTTTATTACTGTATACAGTGCTATTTTACATTAGATCTTTTAAATTTCTGTACCTCAATACTGTTAAGAATCTCCAGAAAACCATAAAGCACTGTTTATTTAGTTTGCATCTTTTTCCCATTGTATTAATTTATGCTTGTAATTAGTTTATTATATTTTATACATTTCCACTGATTCGCTATTAATGAAAATGATTAATTCTTCCCAAATATAGTTATTTAAATCATCTTGTGAAATTATGTTCATGTCAAAATATCGCAATGTCAGTTTTTTCCCAATATTGTCCAAACCACCTGATTAGATTTGATGCAGACATACTTCATTATTGGCATGAAATCTGGTCCAAGTTGCTATTTTTTTGTTTAAGAGCCACACATTTAGACATGAGGTGGCTATTATTTTACATCCAACATGTAAATTAATTATTTTGTGAATTCTACACTTTTGAATGGGCCACTTGAGACTGAAACTTAAAAAAAGTGGTCATTATTATGCTCTGTCATTATTCTTAATTTCAGCAGTAAATAAAGTGATTTATCATTGTTTAATGATTTAATCATTTCCTTCTGTTTTTTTCCCCTGTAAAGGCATTTGGTAGTAATCAGGAGGATTACTCCAGTTACATCATGAACGGTATTGTGAAATGGAGCAATGCTGTGTCTGACATACTGGGAGATGGAGAACTTCTGGTGCAACAGACCAAGAACAGTGAACGCACACCGCTAGTTACTGTTCTATTAGAGGGCAAGTCTTATACAAACTTCACAAACAAACACAAATACAGTATTAGCTAACTGAAACTAACTAACTGAAATCAACCAACTAACTGAAATAGTGATGTTGCTAACCAATGGCAGGTTTTCTGTGTTGCGTTTTCATGTTTTGTGTGTGAAATCCTTCTCTTTTAAACCTAGAAATGCTTGATTTCATTTAATGATTGGTTCAGACAGTGAATTGAATACAGATGCCTGTGTGGTATTTTACTTTTTTATTATTATTTTTGCTTGGTTCATTGTTCTGATTAATTGTTTGCTAAGTTGGAGGTCAAGTTAAGGTCAATTTTGGCCAAAAAAAATTATTGTGCTGCCAAAATGTTTTTAATTTATGTCAATATATTTAAACTAAATAATAATAATAAAGATTTTTTTTTTACTGTAATTAAATATTAACATAAAATAATATTGCTATTGTGATAACACTGTTTAACTGTAAAAAATAAAAAGTATCAAAGTGTTATTTAGTAAGAATTTATATATTTATTATTTAACCCCTTAACTGTCAATCTTGTTTTTGTACATTAAAATAAACCTGAAATTATCTTGACAAGCCATCATATCATATGCGTATATCATATGTCAACTCAACACAAAAAAAGTGTTTTTTGACAATATCTGGTGATATGAGTGCCACGTTGTGTTCCTAAATCTTATAAGTGACCCAAATTCAGAGCAGATGCAGAGATTGAGTTTGTGTGGAACAGCATTTTTCTCTGAACAAGCATCTCTGACTCACTCAACACACTGGGTCATGAACTACTTGTGTTTATTTAATTAAATCACTGCCATTGCATATTAACAATTGCACTAATCTAACAATATCCATTAAAAATTTTAATAATTGTTTAGACCTACAAAGAGAGAATGTGTGTCTGAAGATGGTAGAATTTAAGTTATAATATTTAATAGAATAACTTAAAAATAACCCTTCAGTAGCTTAGACTGATAATTCACCAAAAACTGAAAATTCTGTCATCATTTACTCATCCTTCACTTGTCACAGACCTGTTTAAGATTCTTTTTTTTCTGTTGAACACAAAGTCAGTTATTTTGGAAAAACTTGGAAACTGGTAACCATTGACTTCCATAGGAAATGTTTTTCCTGCTATGAGTGTCAGTGGTTACCCGTTTCATCCATTTCTCAAAAAAAAATGTCCTCAAAACAAAAAAAAACTTATGAATGTTTGGAAAGGTAAATTATGAGTAAATGTTTAGTTTTTTAGTGAACTATTTTTTTAAATATATATAAGTTATATTTTATATTCATTATTTTTAGTGTTGAAAACTGTTCCTCTGGGTAGCTGATTGTAGATGACATTCAAATTATAAGTAATGTATAGCTTGATGTTACAGTACACACACATCTACCCAAAGACTCAAAAAATAGCATTCTTCCTGGCTCTTGTGCTCTGGTTCACACAAGCAAACATGCACCATAATGCTGCAATCTGATATGACTGAGAGTGTGAATGTTTCTCTCTCAGGGCCTGCTCACAGTGGTAAGACCGCACTGGCGGCCAAGATCGCAGAGCACTCCCAGTTCCCCTTCATCAAGATCTGCTCTCCAGACAAAATGATCGGCTTTTCAGAGACCGCCAAATGCCAGGCCATAAAGAAGGTAGCAGCCTCGTGTCTGTGGGTTAAGACATTAGCAGACCCGTGCGTGATGAAAGCACTTGTTACAGATGTGATGTTGCAGCCTTTGACCTTTAATAGTGACTTAATTGTTTGTATCTCTCTAGATATTTGAGGATGCCTACAAGTCCCAGTTGAGCTGTGTGGTGGTGGACGATATTGAGCGACTGCTGGGTGAGTCCATTAGTACAAATTGTTTCGCTCTATCACTTTTTTTTGGCATTTAATGGCTTTTGATCTGTCATGAATAAATGAATACCACACTTAAGAGACCAGTCACTAGCCATTGAATCATTCATTCAAATGATTCGTTCAAAAGGCTGATTCATTTGTCATTGAAGCATTCATTTAAATGATTCATTAGAAAAGGCTGATTCATTTGTCATTGAAGCATTCATTCAAATGATTCGTTCAAAAAGGTTGATTCATTCATCAATGAAGAAATACTTAATAAATGGGTAATTTAATAATTTTCTCTAAGTGATTTGTGCAAACACAGCCATGTTTTTTTAGGTTCCGTTAGTTCAGCTTTATTGTCCTTGTATTAAAATACAATGAGATTACATTGCAACTCCCTTTAGTGCGCTTTAAAAAAGCACATAGTATGGTATTAAAAACATAACAGGACATTACATAATAATTAATTCTAAAAGTTATTATAAAAAGTATCAGATCAATGCACATAGGGTTTTTTCTTGTTAAAACAGAAATAAAGGATATTGCTGTGTCTAAATTTGGATCAATATTAACATTTTTTTGTTGAACTATTATATAAAATTAATGTCACATATGTGATCATATAGTGCAATATGCAGTATCACCGCCAAACACCCCACATGTAAAGTTTGCACACTGTATATACAACTCCAGGTGTTGAGTTATTACCCATCACATATTTCAAATGACTGTTATAAAACATTTTTATTAAGCCTGTTGTTAAATCCCGAACAAAGGAATTTGAAAAGAAATTACATATTATTTAATTAGCCTACTAAAATACACGTCATGTTTTCATTTAAAATTCATTTTCAGTTCATTTTATATATAAATTGTAAAAAATGATTTGGTCTATTGCCGCTCGTCACAGTGACCTTTCTGTTGCAAATTTCACATATTGGCTCATCTTAATTGGCTTTTCATTATTCAGTTGAAAAATGCTGCTGATGTAACTTCCAGTTTTAGGAGCACCTGCCGTTGGTTTAGTCTTAAAACTGCATATAAACAGTTGTTGTGGAAAAATCACACTAGAAACACTTTTGTATTTATTATTTATTCATTTAAAATTCATTGCACAATAATGAAGTGTAAAAAAAAAAAAAAAAAGCATCTGAAGCAGTGATCACTGTTGTTGCCGTGGTTTCTGCGGTTGCTTTCATTCTTCTGTGGTTGGCTCTCCAAAATTGCAGTTATCTTGACAATCGTACACACACTCTGTGATCTTCAAGAAAACATCACTTGTGTGACATGACTTAATATAATTCAATTCATCTTTATTTCTATAGCGGTTTTACAATGTAGATTGTGTCAAAGCAGCTTCACATAGAAGATTATAGTAAATTGAAACTGTGTCAGTCTAGTTTTCAGAGTTTAAGTTCAGTTTAGTTCAGTTCAGTTCAGTGTGGTTTAATTTTCACTGCTGAGAGTCCAAACACTGAAGAGCAAATCCATCGATGTGCAGCTCCACAAGTCCCGAACCATGCAAGCCAGTGGCGACAGCGGCGAGGAACAAACTTCACCAATTGGCGAAAGTGAAGGAAAAAAAACCTTGAGAGAAACCAGGCTCAGTTGGGCAGGACCATTTCTCCTATGGCCAAACGTCTTGTGCAGAGCTGCAGTCTAGGCGCTGGAGAACGTTAGACTTCCATCGTGGAGAAGCTGCAGGTGGGAGAGGTCACCGGCTGGTGTACAGGCTGGCCCTTCAGGATCAATGCAAAGACTTGTCTGTCACTGGGGTCTTACAGGAATCAGTCTCATGCTCTCCACTCCTCCGTGACCACCACAGCAGCTGCTCAGAATACGGCCTGGCTAACATAAGCACAGATGCCGTTCAAATTATAACGTGTTTTGGGAAGTGTTCCCGGCTCCTTTAGAAGCATTTGTGTTTTATGTGTATGCTAATCCTAAGAGATGTGTCTTTAACCTAGTTTTAAACTGACAGTGTGTGTCTGCTACCCGAACTGTGCTAGGAAGGCTGTTCCAGAGTTTAGGTGCCAGATATGAGAAAGATCTACCGCCTACAGTTGATTTTGA
Source organism: Danio jaintianensis (assembly GCA_903798115.1). Lineage (NCBI taxonomy): Eukaryota > Metazoa > Chordata > Actinopteri > Cypriniformes > Danionidae > Danio > Danio jaintianensis. Next base: position 4,180,303 of record CAIGQV010017602.1, on the reverse strand, counting down.
TATTCTGGGAATAATCAATTGTCCAGAATTAATTGAGTGTAGTGGACGTGAGGGGCTATAATACACCAGGAGCTCCCTCAAATACTGGGGAGCTAAGCCGTTTAGGGCTTTGTAGGTAGTCAATAAAATTAAAAAAATTATACAACATTTAATAGGGAGCCAATGCAATGATGAAAGAACTGGAGTAATATGATCATATTTCTTTGTTCTAGAAAGCACTCTAGCAGCTGCATTTTGAACTAGCTGAAGTTTGTTAACTAGACCAATAGGGCACCCACCTAGTAACGCATTACAATAGTCTAACCGAGAGGTCATGAAAGCTTGAATAAGCTTTTCCGCATCAGACATTGATAGCATATGTCGAAGTTTGGCAACATTTTTAAGATGAAAAATGCAGTTTTACAGATGCTTGAAATCTGGCTTTCAAACGACAGGTAGACAGTTTTCTAGGTTTTTGCGTGTGAGGTTTTTGCGTCCAATAAGCAAGACCTCAGTTTTATCTGAATTAAGTAATAAAAAGTTATTAGTCATCCAATTTTTTATATCGGCTATACAATCTGTTAATTTCGTAAATTCATACAAATTATCAGGTTGAGAGGAGATATAAAGTTGTGTATCATCAGCATAAGATTGGAAGCTAACTCCATGCTTTTTAATGATATCGCCTAGCGGTAGCATATTTAGTGTGAAAAGTAAGGGACCAAGAACTAAGCCTTGTGGTACCCCACAGTGTACTTTTGATCTTTATGATGCTTCTTCATTAACTGATACAAATTGATAACGTTCAGATAGATAAGAACATATCCTAAAAGTAGGGATGAATTCAAAACGTTAAGAACAGGTTCAGAAACTTCTGAAAACAATTGTTTTAATAATTTGGTCGGTATAGGATCTAGCATAGACGTTGTTGATTTGGACTAATTTATCAGTTTAGACAGTTTCCTCACCTACTGCTGAAAAGGTTTGAAGTTTATCCATTAACGGTCTACAGCGCTCTAATTGGGACGATGCTGTAGGAGGCAGATTGATGGTGCTTATTTTATCTCTGATATAATCAATCTTGCATGTGAAAAAATTCATAAAGTCATTACTGCTGTGTTGAGAAATGCATGTTGATGCTTTATTTTTAGTTAGATTGGCTACTGTGTTGAACAGGACCCTAGGGTTGTGTTTATTTTCTTCTATTAAAGTTGAAAAATAAGCAGATCTGGCAGACCTTAAAGCTTTTCTAAAGTTAAGTATACTTTCTTTCCAGACCAGACAAAAAACCTCTAGTTTTGATTTCTTCCATCTACATTCCATTTTCCGGCCTGCTTTCTTTAAGGCATGTGTGTGCTCATTGTGCCATGGCGTCAGATTTTTTTCCCTAATCTTTTTTAAGTGTGATGGAGCAACTATGTCTAACGTGCTAGAACGGACAGAATCAATAGTTTCAGTTGCAGTGTCAAGCTCTTCTAGGCTGCCTGGAATGCAATGAAAATTAGAAAGATCAGGTAGGTTACTGACAAAGTGATTTTTAGTGCTAGCGGTGATCGTTCTACCATATTTATAAATAGAAGCTGGTTTTGTAGACCTATCAATGCACAATAAACGAGATTAAATAGTGATCTGAAATGTCATCACTCTGCTGCACGACTTCAACATTATCAATATTGATACCATGTGATAATATTAGGTCTAAGGTATGATTATGCCGATGAGTAGGCCCTGAGACATGCTGTTTCACTTCAACAGAGGCTAGTATGTCTAAGAAGGCCAGACTTAAAGCATCTTTTTTATTATCTATATGAATATTAAAATCACCAACAATTAAAATTTTTCTGTGGCCAGAACTATTTCGGATAAGAAATCAGCAAATTCTGTTGTAAAGTCGGTTTGATGCCCTGGAGGCCTATATACAGTTGCCAATATAAATTTAGATTGAAATTTATTGTTGTTTATAATAGCTTATATATATTAAAATAAACAAGAATAGTGATATTTTTGATTTCATAACTTGAGTTTTAAGGTCATTTTAATTGCTTTATAATGTCAATATACTTAATAATCTCAGCATTAGATTGTTAAAACATTAATAACAATATTATTGTACATATTAAATATAGTTCTACATTAACATACAATTTACTTCTCATATCCTGATTCAAAAGAATCATATTCAAAACAGTTATGGGGCTTTTTACATTGTGCTTAACCCCAAGGTATCGCTAGATCCTTAGCAATCAACAACTAGCATCTCATATTTGTGTGCTTTGGATGTTCCCAGGAAAAACTATGCATTTTAGAAAAAAGCATTTCTTTCAGAGTTTCACTGGAAAGTTTCAAATAATGATGAAAAACACAACAATTGTAGAGAAGAGACATTTCATTTTTATTTTATTTGTTTAGGAAAAAATAACTACCAGCAGTCTGCAATGTATAATGCAATTATATAGTTTTCAAATAAAAAATTTTTGTCCTGCTTTTGTCCAGATCCTGATACTGTATATGTGGATATATGGACTAATGTTAAGCCAATTTTGTAACATCAGCATATGTATACTCAGATTATTTGTTAATCCTGGGTTAATAGTAAACTGTGTAAAGCAGGATAAACTACCCAGGGCTTAGAATGACCCAGAGTTAACTATTTCAAGTAATGTACAGCCATGTATGTATCATTATAGGGACACAGGCAGGCCTTATTTCCTCATGTGTGGTTTTTAAATTAATTGATGGTTTAGAGACCAAACTTAGCTTACACTGTCCTCTCATCATATTTTTTCACTTTACAGATTTTGTTCCCATCGGGCCGCGGTTCTCTAACCTGGTGCTGCAGGCTCTCCTGGTGTTACTGAAGAAACCTCCTCCTCGGGTGAGAATGACCTGTAATACTGGCATCCTCAGACAGGGAGCAGCACCTTCTCTTACACAGAATAATATGTGCTGTACAGAATATTTCACTCACAACAGAACACAAATACAACAGAATTAATGTATCACTGCAAATTCTATTTACATTTGACTGAAGAGACACTAAAAAAAGCATTCAGAAAGCTGAGTAACATTTTATAGTATTTTGTTAAGTTTTATTTACACTTTATTATTTGCATTTAAGCTGTATGGAGCCACTCACTAAGTGTGTTCATAGGCATATCAGAGTTATTTTGCTATGATTTATAATATAACCTCTAATGTTAGGGCTTTTCAAAACCTCTAACCCCAAGTATATTCCTAAACCAGTGTTTTCATACTGTGGTCCATGAAGGATTGCTTGTGGTCATTTATAAATAAAAATATTGACAGAAATTGCTAGTCAACTCCTATCAGTGAAATAACTGACTCTGCTAATATGTTCATGTGAAGTGTGTTGATACGTTAATTTGTCTATTATTTTTGCTATATAAATAACTAATTTAAATGGGAAACTTTCAATAAATGTCTTGGTTTTCACAAATATACTGAGCAGCACAACTGATAAAAATAAGAAATGTTTCCTGAGCACAAAATCAGCTTAAATTCAGCTTTGCAATCACAGGAATAAATCACATTCTTAAATATTTTGCATATGTTATTTAAAATTAAAATAAAAATGGTTTAAACAACCACCGTACAGCCTTGGTGAGAATAAAAGACTGCTTTCACAAATATACAAATATATTGCTGCTTTCACAAATATAATATAATATAATATAATATAATATAATATAATATAATATAATATTGTTGACTCAAACATTTGACAAAGTATTAATGTAGTATTTATATTTTACTAAAAGTGGTCAACCACTGGCTAAACGTGTGTTAAAGTGGTTAAACATTTACATATTACAGACATAAAACTTTATTACAACTCATTGAATAGAAGTGTCTTCTGTCACATCAAACTTTTCACAATTTTCACATTCTTTTGACCAAAACCACTAACCGAGTATCTGAGTTTTTGGCTACATCTGAAATATTTATCCAAAGCATTTATTGCTTTTGGCTGTGGCAGCGTTTTTCTTGGTGAACAGGTCCCCCAACAAGCTCCTGTTGTGTCATGCTGTCTGGTGGCAGTGAGTGTGTATGTTGTGCTGTGTTTATAAGGTGTTTTGAATAGCTGAGGGTCTTTTCCTCCAGATCTGGACTGTATAGAGCAGCACTCAGTAGGGAGTCGGGTCTCGGGTGAGTCGATAAAAAGGGTTTGTGAGAAAGCCGAGACCTGGCAGGCCCACAACCTGTGTGGCACCTCATTTACATGCACTAGCATATACTAGACACCACAGGGGGGCGACCCATAATCCCCTGTGCTCGCTGGGGCCTCTGGGAATGGCCCACCTCTTTACTACACGTAGCTGGCCACCATGGCTATACTAGAAGACCTTGGAAGTTCGCCAGTGAGTTGATTTGATATGATTTTATATGTGTTTGTTTGTTGATCCTGCAGGGTCGTAAGTTGCTGATTCTTGGCACAACTAGCAGGAAGGATGTCCTGCAGGAGATGGGCATGTCAGACTCTTTCAGCACTACAATCCACATCCCGAACATCTCTAGAGGAGAACATCTAATGGAGGCCCTGGAGGTGAGAGAACGATGAGTTCAAGAGGCCACATTTTAGTTTGTGCCAATCAATCACAAGTGTAATATGCTAAATATGGGTGTAGGTCAATTCAATTTATTGCTCTATTATTATATTTATTGCTCGTGCTTATGAACAACATTTTTCGAGACATTATTCAGTATTCATACCCAAGCAATGTTAACACCAGGCTGAAACAGTAACATGTAACTAGTTTTGTCTCGATTACTTGTTCCAAGGTAAACTACAGTCATTTTTTTATTGACGCAGAATATATTATTTTACAAGTATAACATTTTCATTGTCATTAAAATCATGATTGATTATCACGATTTCGATAACTCATGTTAAATCCTGTAACATTGCAATTAGCTAACCGTGAAAGGTTGCAATGTAAATGAATGTGACCCTGTGTAAATCTATGCCTTTATTCATATTACACCCTGCTTTCAAAAGACCTTCGGAATAAAGTTGTAGAAAGGCACAGGTTAGGAGAAGGCTACAAAAACATTTCAAAGCCTGGAAAAGTTATTTTAAATGTGATTAATTTTAGGCTGTATGACAAATAATGTAATTATTTCAAAGGAGTATGATGACTTTCTATAGGCACTGTATATATACATTTCAAATGTGACACTATTTAGACAACTGAGCTGAAGCTTGACTGCACAAGAATCAAATCTCAATATCAGAAAACTTTCATTTTATTATTTCAATTATTTTTGTCAAATTGCCCAACCCTTTTTGGATTTTCTAAAGCACCGTTATGCAGTATTGTGAAAAACAACACAAGTATGGATCATCGTGAATTATTTTTCAAAGTGCAGATTCAACATAAGTAAACAAATCCAAAATGCAGGGATCTATGTTTATGCTGTGTATCACAAAATTGCATAAAGCTGCAAATTTCTGTTGTCGTTTTTTCATTTTCAGATACCGAACTTGGTGCAATAAGTGTGTCTGACATATATGTTTCAACATTTTCAGCTAATTTTAACAAAACCATTAAAATATTGATAACTTTGATAATTTTGGTCGGACTTTCCCGTTTCTTTATATAAACTGCACTTTTTTTTATCAGCTTTGCATTCAAATGAAATTATTTTTCTGCCGCTATATATAGATTTTCATAAAAAATACCCGTCAAAATATATTTTGTGATTAACGGAAGAGAATCATACAGGTTTGGAACAAGTGGAAGAAGAGTAAATGATGATAGAATTTGAAAGTTTGAGTGAAATGTCCCTTTAAAGAATTAGTGCACTTTCAGAATAAAAATGTCCGTATAATGTACTCACTCCTTTGTCACACAAGATATTCATGTCTTTGTTTCTTCAGTCAAGACATACATTGTATGATAAAAACATGCATGATTTTTTTCTCCTCATAGTGGACTTCTATAGTGCACAATATTTTAAACTTCCACATTGCAGTTTCATTGCAGCTTCAAAGGCCTTTAGATGATCTCAGTCAAGGAATAAGGGCCTTACCTATAGCGAAACGGCCTATCATTTTCTTAAAATAAAAATGTATATATACTTTGTAACCTCAAAAGTTCATTTTGCAGTTTCTTGCAAGCTTTTGTGTGTTTTTTTTTTTTTTTTTTTTTTTTAAATTACTTACTGTTTTACCTGTTCCTTGAAGGGGATTGTCTAAACTGCATTGCAAAAGTTCAAAACAATGAGCTTCATAGAAGTCCACAATATGGAGAGAAATCCTAAAATGTTTTCCTTAAAACCTTAATTTCATTGACAGAAGAAAAAAGAAATGAGCATCTCGGATGACAAGGGGGTGAGAAAACTATCAGGAAATGTTTGTTATGGAAATCAACTAATCCTTTAAAGAAGGTCATCCTTAAGGAATAGCTCACTCAAAAATGAAAATTACCCCATAATTTACTCACCCTCAAGCCATCCTCAGTGTATATGCCTTTTTCTGACAGATGAACACAGTCAGAGTAGTTTTAGATTTTCCTTGCTGTATAATGGCGTTGCATAGTAACTTTTATTTAGAAGCTTCCAAAAGCACCTAAATCCATTGTGAAACTAACCCATACAGCAGCTGGGGGGTAACGATGGTGTGACAAAGCAGATAGATGTGTTTTTGTAACAGAAATATTTATAGTTGTTTAATCATAATCTCAAATCACAGATTTCTGGTGGCGACCGAATGCACATGATCTGCGACTGACGTATACGCCATATGACGCAAGACATAAGACATTTTCTTAGTGAAGTCTCCGGAAATAGAGGCGTCTCACAGAAACCACTTACCTCAATTTGTTTACAACAGAAGAAAACTAGTTGTTACTGTATAACATTATACAGTATATTATTCTTAAAATGCTTCATACATGTGTCTACCCGTCTTATGCCATGCGTCATACATCATATACGTCAGTCGCAGGTAGCATGAATTTGGCAGCTGCTGGAAGTCAGTAGGCTTGTTTGGCGGTGCATTCCAAACAAGATATATCGCCCTCTGAAGGGCACTTCGGAGTGAAAAAAATCAAGTGTCCATCCAAACTGAAGTGATCAAAACTGGCCACTCCGAAGGGCCCTTTGGAATGAAGGAGTTTAATAAAATACAACTGATGGACACTTCGGGAAATTATTCTTTGATTAGGGACGCTGTTTGGTGTCACACACTGCACTCAATTCAGAAGGACCCTCTGAAGGGATTATAGAATAGGGATGGATCATTCAGATTGGAATTCACCCTGAGATTAACAAAATATGCGCAGAACCGAGCACCTTGAGATGCATGCTGGTTCTGGTGTCGTGCTGACGTGTGGCAAAAAACTCTCACGACGGCGAGGCGGCTACGTCAGATTGAGCAGTCAGGTGCAGTAGCTCTACACCGACACCAAAAGCACAATAGGAAACGACTGGCTGACAACACAGCTTAACGCTTATTGAATGAGACTGGCAAATTATACATTTACTAGTCCATTACCATATTTTTAGATTTGCGAGCAAAAACACAACAAACATTTGTTATGACCTGTGTCAATCAAAAGCAACTTGCTTTTGACTTAATGATTTTAGAATTCAAATTTTTATTGTGTAAGCTGTTTACTTTGAGATTGTTTTAACATTTACCACTGTTGAACATGCAAATTAATATAAGTCCTTTTAGTTAATGAGCACTGGCCATTGGTGATTGTGGTATTTAGATTGCGTCCACTTCGTCCGCGATAAAGAACGCAAATGCGATCTTCTCCATTGCTAACGTTCACAGGCAGCAAAACTGCGAGATTTAGGAAGTTTCCGACTTCAAATGTCTTTTTGTGAGACCTTCCCTTAGTGCAGCCATCTTTTTTCGTCTACATTTCAAACGAGCCTAATGATTTCAGTTACTGATTTGAACATTTTTAATATTTTGTTACAAAAACACATCGATCCGCTTCATAAAACATGCGTTAACCCCCTGGCGACATATGGATTATTTGACAAAAGATTTATGCACTTTTGGGAGCTTCAAAATAAAAGCCACTATCCAACAGCATGGAATGTAAATCTGTTCAGACTGTGTTTGTCTGACAGAAGAAAAGTATAGATATACCGAGAATGGCTAGAGAGTGAGTAAATTATGGGGTAATTTAAATTAAAGTTCACTATTCCTTTAAGGGGATAGTTTGACCAGTTCAGAATTTTTTTGTGTCCAACTGACTTTTATTGCTAAGTCACATTGTTTTTGATGGTCACTCTGCAACCGTAACTGATGTTCTCTCCTCTTCTTTGAATTTCAGCTTCTCGGAGGCTTTCAGGAGGAAGAGCGAGCGACTATCAGCAAACAGGTGAAAGGACAGAGCGTATGGCTGGGCATTAAAAAGCTGCAAATGCTGATTGAGATGTCACTGCAGGTGAGACACAGCAAGACCTTTTCACCCAGCAGGTCGTCTAGACGCCTCTCTGAGTCACCGCTTTCCTGCCAATAATCATCTGCGGTTTGAGTCACTGTCAAATGTAATCATTTTATGGCATCGTAATGAAAACAGGCCCTTCCAGATGTGCCTTCTTTGTTGACACACACACACACACACACACACACACACACACACACACACACA
>CAIGQV010017602.1:4138407-4166691 GCA_903798115.1 Danio jaintianensis | reverse complement strand
TATAATATTTGCAGTAGATAAATGATCTAAACAAAAACTGCAGACAGCCTGAGTGAAAATGAAAGGCAGAAATTCTGGAAGAAATTTGATTTATGCTGGAAAGTAATTACCTCAGGTTTACATACACTTTTAATGATAAAATGGTCAAATGAACTGTCAATAATTTGTTTTATCATCAGACTGTTATCTGTTTAATTTATACTTCAAACTAGAGTGACCCCTCATAAATCTTTGATGACCCTTATGGGGGTCGCGACCCCCAGGTTGGGAGCCATTAGATTAGATCACAAGTAGACGTCTTGTCTGGTTGAATGCATTTTTGACTACCTCTCAGAGTGGATAAAAGTGGACAAGCTCACAGTACGTTTACACTTTTACACTATTATTTAGCGTCGTTCATTTTTTAAATGGATTGATGGAAATGCATCCTAATACAAGGCCTAATATACATTTGTGCAGATTCATTCACACATGGATCGTGTCAAATACAGGTTTAAACAGGGTCTGGAATGTTTTGAGCTTAACAGTTTTCGGCCACCTCCAGAGGTAGTCACAAATGCATTCGATAAGATTGTATCCAGTGTAAATGCTCAAATTGTTTGAAATCATTCAACAGTCACAAAAGAGCATCAACATTATTGAACAATCAACATTTTCCAAAGTTTTGAGATCACTCCTAGTCCTATTTAAAGTTTTCCTAACAGCAGTCAAAGAGCAGTTGATATAAGCATATGTTATGAGTTATAGTTGAAGACAAAATTATTAGCCCTCCTGTGAAATTTGAGTTCTTTTTCAAATCTAAAAATGTTTTAAAGTTATATAATAATTTCTTATGGAGAAAGTCATGTTTCTTTTGGTTTGGCCGATTTATTTAATATATATATATTTTTTAACTCCTAAGATCAGTATTAATATAATTTTAGTTAACCCAAACCCTAATTGCCTAACATGTCTAGTTAAATTGAGTAACATAATTGAATACCAGTATCTTGCAAAATAGTTTAATAGTATGTACTGTCATCATGACAAGGACAAAATAAATTAATTATAAGACAAGAGCTATTAATTATTTTTTAAAAACATCTTTGTTGTTTCCCTGTTTTCTATAAAATCAACCTGTAAATCATGGGTGTCTGACGTCATTAGCATGATGACACAAGGCACCGTTCATTTAAATTCTCTAGATTTTAACATTCTTTAAAACATTTGGGATAATGAAAGTACATAAGTCAGCAAAGTATATAACACTGTTCTTTTTTTTTGGGATATTTTAATGAGCAAAATCGTACATATTGTGTCTTTATTTGCATTGTGTATTGTGTCATGTTTTACTCTGTCATTTAGTAGAGCTACTGTACGAGGTCTGCCTGCGAACCTACCGGATGATGTCAGCGCTGGAATGACAGAGTAGATGCAGACTTGCAGCTCAGATGATTGTCATCAGGTAGACCGAACCCTTTATTTAGCTGCGTGCCAGTGTCACACAGTATTTTTAGTTTCATGCCACCATGGAGAAAATAAATCTGTTGTTAAAAGTGCTGTTACCCACATTGCGTAATACATCAGGAGTCAACTTATATTAAAAAGCAAAATCATGAGACGGTTTTGTTCTTCAAATATATAATCTTAGTTCAGTCATACAGATATATACATTGTGTAATAAATAATAATATTTATAAAAACATAACATTTTCAGATTATAAAATAAAAAGGGAATTATGAAATTTTAAAGGCTTTGTACAAAACTTTGGATATAGCGGAAGGAGAAATGGAAAAGTGAGTGGAGATGTGAGATGTGAGAGAGGGCTCCTCAGGGATCAGGGTGGATGTGAACTAGTGCTACGTGGTTAAACTTAATTAATGGGAAGTGTACGGAACTGTCAGAACATGTCATATGGAAACCTCCGCTAGTCAGTTGCAGCTTTGTGAAGCCAGTCTTTCTTCCATTTATCACACAGCAAAACACATACATGCCAGTTTGTAACGATTTTATGTCCTTTGTATGTACGTATAATCTTCATATGATCTTTGTTTTGCACAATTTGCTTACACAAAGGGTTAGTTCACTCAAAAATGTAAATTCCTTTATTAATTACTTGCCCTCAAGTCATTCAGAGTCCCTTAAAACTTTGTTCTCCTTTCAAACACAAATGAGTATATTTTAGATTAATTTCAGCTGATTCTTTTAAGACAAAGTATCACTAGACATTCAAAGTCTAGAAAAAGAAACAAACATGGGTCTTCAGTGGTTCAACTGTAATTATAACGAAGCTCCTCAAACACTTTTGTGCACCAGAAGAACTGTATAAACTTGTCTTCTGCATCAAAGATATCATTTATAAACATGGCATATGCGAAAAAAGGTGGTGGAAACGTGCACAAGCCACTTCCAAAACGTGCACAAGCCACTTCCCGCACAAAAGTTCTATAAAAAAACAAACTTGTCTGGAGAATTTGCGCAGTTGTATTTAAATTCTATATTGGCTTAATTGAACCACTTTAAATCATCATATGAGCCATAATCAATAATAAATAAAAATAAATAGAAATGTATTCTGCCGTTTTATAAATGAGTCCCTAGATCAGGGTGCGCATTTATTGTGGCCAAAACGACACTCAAGTGTTGTGTCACTGATTCTAATGGCAAAACGCCATCAAAGTTTGACAAAGTTTTTGGTTCCTTTTCTGAACATTGCTGTATATGGAGGATGAGAGAGCTCTCGGATTTCATCTAAAATGTTCTGAAGATGAACAAGGGTCTCAGGGGGTTGGAACGACATGAGGGTAGAGTAATTTATAACCGATTTTCATTTTTGTGTAACTAAACCTTTAAGCCAAAAGTATACTTTGTTTTTATACGTACGTTAGGGTATGGATACAGCTTTTTTTTTTTTAACATTCATACAAGTTAAGCACAGCTTGTACATGTGCTTTGAATTGTTTTTGTGCTTCTTAGTTTGTCCACAAGGTGTCAACACTGAACAGGCCAATTGTTTTGCAGTCAGAAAAGAAACAGGGGAAGCAGAACTACAACTAATTCCTGAAGACTGCAACAGAAGTAGACAGCCATGTTGTATTGACCTTATTCTTTTACATTTGAGCGGGCGCAGCTATTGGAACCTGGGCTTGAGACTTCCGGTCTCATTTGCTTCTATTGAATTTTAGCCATAAAAAAAAGCTCATTATCGATGTTGCAAAGTGGCATTTTGTTATTATATTATTTTAATGTATTGTCATAAACAGAATTGTTTGTAGAGCAAGTAGTTTGATCATTTACTACCTTTTATTATTCCTTCTCATTTAACTATATGAATATGAATCAGAAATTCTAAAACAATTGCAGAAAAGAACTTGTTTCCGCATTGCAGAATAAGGTCAATAAGAGGATTCAAAGATTACCACGATCCTATTTTTAATTTATATAAAGAGGTTTTTGTTGCTAATAACTTTTGGAGAGAAATATCTCAGACACCTGACAAGGATTGATCTTTTCGTGTTGGCACATGTTATCAAATAGAGTTTACTTTAAAAAACGCTAGTAAAAAACAAAGTATATTTTGGGATTCAGGGAAGGATCTTCGTGCTTACTTTTTTCTCACCTCATAAAATAGTTGCATTTCTCTCAAGAACGCGTTGCTTTTTGCTTACTTATGATCCTCCTGGTTCTCCTTCCTCTATGCAAACCTCTCATCGGGGAAGTGTTGAAATGGAGCCTTCACAGTCATATACGAGGAGCTTTATCAAAAAGAATATGTTAAAAATAATCGTCATAATCTCTAGACTTAGTATATTCATTAGTAGTTTTGTAAGTGCAAATTTAACTGGTCGGGTGCACAAGAGCCCAGTGTGTGTCGCATTCCATCAGCTGACATGCACTCATCCAGGTGAGTTACCGACGACTTTGCATGTAAAAAAAACCTTATTGAAACCGCAGATAGCGATCTATGCTAATTTATCGATTGCATCCTTTCAAACTGTAAAGCAAATTACCATAGCCTTTTATGTAGTAAATAGCAATATGTTCCATTAATGAAACTGTTATTATAGGGAATGTGGTAGTAGGGTACAACATGTCCTTGGTCTGGGAGTCTTCAGAAAACCTTGAGGGAAAACAAAAGAATTGCATTTGATTCAGTAGTATAGCAGGGCGTATTTTGAGACCCAGCGTTCAGTAGTTAATAGAGAGTTTTTTTTGTCATCCTCTCCCCCTCCTCTTGTTCTTTCCTACATGCCTAATGTCATCGTTTGTACGTGAACGTATCCTGTTTCGGCCCCTGGGCAGTAGGGCGAGATGATCAGAGAGATGGTGTTACAAATAAAGAAGACTGAATGATAACAAGGCATTTCGTTCTTTTGCAGAAGTAATGCATGCCACAAAAAAAAGAGCGAGAGGAACGGCAGTAGTAACCATGATGCTCACAGTGGGCATCTTTTGGGGTGCGTATATCGTAAAGGGCACATTAGTAAACGGTTCTACCACAGAAGTGCCACTGTTATGTGTTTTTTTTTTTCCTCAGTCTCTCATTCTCTTGCTTAATGTCCACTGGTCCCTTTTTTTCTGGACCCGCTGTGCTTATTTACATGTATGTACGTCGTATACCCTCACACACTCCTGGCAGCTGACGTAACAGCACCAGTGGAAGATGCAGTGGCATTTCTCTTTGCGCTTTTCTGTCCGTGTGTTATGGCCACGGCCACAGCACAGCAGGTCACAGCCTTCGATGCCGTGCGATGACACGTTGCAGGCACGGTCACGGGTGCCGAATGAGCCCGTCTCTGGGTTTGGCTCGCAGAAGTTGGGAGATCCCTCATAGTATACCAGGTCTCGCTCAGTGGGATGCTTGAAGAAGGCGTATTTGGCTCGTAGTGTTTCCACCCAGCCTCTGGACTCCCGGTGTTTCTCCACCACCATCTCAGAGGCGCTGTCATACTTGTCTTTCAGGTAGTCCCCCAACAGTCTGAAGTCAGGCTGCGCCCACCAGCACGTCTTCACTTCACAGCTGCCTGACAGCCCATGGCACTTACAGCGTAGGTGCATGTTCTCCAGTATAGTCTGGGGAAAAGAAGATATTGGAATTGGCATTTGTCGAGGACAACCATAAAAGTGTTATGAATGCAAGTTTTTGGCTCTTCTAAAGCATAAAAAATTCCATAATATTCTTGCAATGCTAAGTGAACATACTTGCTTATCTGAAAAACAATGCTGCAGTGAGTTATTCTCCTTTGAAAATGTGCATTCCATGCCAGAATGTCTGTCTTTGTTTTGTTCTGTCCACTTCACCCACTCCCAATTACCCAATTATATTTCAGCACCCTTGGATGCTTTCAGGAAAACAATGTATTTAATTTGAGTTATGAAGGCTCTCTCAATGTATGTGAGCGCGGAGGAAATGTGACCTCTGGAGGACAGAACCAGAGTTCCACATGAGGTGAAAGCAGCAGCCATCGACTTTCATTGTATGTTGTGTTCCTACCATGGATGTCAATGGCTGCTGGTTTTCAACATTCTTCAGAATATCTTAATTTGTGTTAAACAGAAGGAAGAAATGTATGAAAGTTTAGAACCACTTGTGAGTAAATCATGGGGGAATGTGCAATTTTGTGTGATCTATCCCTTTATGAGGCATCCAATAGATGCTTTACTATCCATTGTCTGTCATGTGACAAAGTATTGAGTCACATAACAGTAACAACAAGTTGACAAAAAGTAATAAGTGTACATCGGTGTCAAAAGTATTTACATTCATTACTCTGGTAGAAGCATAGATACTAGGGACTAGGGTTTAAAAAGACTTCTGTAGAAGCTGAAGTATCAATTCAAGATTTTTATTCAAGTAAAAGTATAAAAGTACTGGTTTCAAAACTACTTAAAGTATAAAAGTAATGTAAGGGGAAAATGATATTAAGGACAATAGCTTAGGCTGCGCAACAGGGACCTATTGTGCCCTACTGTACCTCCTCAAAAAAACATAAGAATGACTGAAAAACTCAAGAATCAATACACAGAATCAAAATGCGTGCATCTTATCGAATAGGCCTACCCGGGATGAATACAAGCCAAAATAAAATAGGAGTAACTAGATTATTTTTTTAAATGTAAGGAGTAGAAAGTATAGAAATTTTATGAAAATGTAAGGAGTATAAGTGAAAAGTTGGCTGAAAAATACTTACTCCAGTAAAGTATAGATACCAAAATATATAATATAAATATATAATACAAAAAGGTAAGAAAGTATTTGTACTTCTTTAGTTGACACCTCTGTAGGTGTATATAGAATGCCCTATTTAATGGCTTTAAAGTTCAAACCAGATATAATAGCTACTATTCCATGTACAATATCGGACACACGTTCTTCTGCATGATGTTAGGATCAGGCCACAGGTGTTGTTCAGGTGCTGAGCCTGCAGACAGGCCCTAGCAGCTCTCAGCTTATTCTCTTCTGAAGTTCCGCTTAATAGAGTATGCCACTGGCGCTATATGTCTTTGTTTTGGTTTGTTTGCCTTAATTCACTCGCTATATTTAGCTGCAGAATTCCCCAGCTGCGGCGGAAGGCAGGTGTTTGCAGGTCCCTGGGGGTCTAGTTGAGGCTGCTGACATCATGTCCCAAACTCTTTAGGCCACTGGCGGGTTCCCCAGGCTGCATCGAAACAATGGAGTATGATTGGGTCCTGACAGGGCTGACTGTCCCAGTGCCTGCTCCTGTGGTCTCTGGCTGATGAAAAAAGTGGCCTGTTGCAGTGTGGTCTCGCCTATTGCCCCTTAAGCACCTTTTGCGCAAACCTTTAGACTCCAATTCTGAGTCATGACAGCAGCAATGACGGGCTAAACCCCGAACCCCAGTGTTATTCTTCCCTCCCTGCTTTCGTTAAACCACCAACTGAGTTTACACCTCTGTCATGGATTCAGTACAGATGCAAGTTATGAGAGGCATGAAAGGATAAGAGAGGTAATTACCCGGTAATTTCTCATGAAAATACCAGTTTTAAAGTTGAAAGTCTCTCGGAAAAGGGATCAGGAGATATTTGACAGATCTGCGGTGCATTAACACCTTTGTGAACTATAGGGTAAGACCTACCCAGGAGCGGCACAAGTACAGCTTTGTTCATTGTTTGATTATCATGAACCTGTTGGCTTAAAGGTGAAGTGTGTAATTTCTGTGGTTCTTCTGGAATCACAATCAGTTTCAGTGGCCTGACTGAAATGGCCTAAATTATTATTTTTTTGCTCAGGCAAACTGTTGACTTTAGGATGAAGCTATCTATTTGTCTGAGCAATGACAAATGGAGTATTTAAAATCTTTTTGGTGAATCACACAAATTGCACAATTCACCTAAAGTGATTGCACAAATATGGAGTGTATTCTCAGCTGATCTCTTTTGACGTTGCATATGTCACCCTTGGGCATGTAGACAACAGACACAGTATGAAGTTTCAAAACCGTAATGATGATATCCAGTGGTTCTAAGCTGGGAAATATTTAAGGATACCAAGTAGCAACATAGTTTTTTTTTATTAATTTAAAAGAATAAGGTCTCTTACCATCCGTCCTGCCTCATTGTTGTGTCTGTTCATGGCACTCCGAGCATCTGGTCGGTTCTCACGAGCGTCTGCAAACTCTCGAGACACCAAAACCCCAAATTCAGCATCTTCACTGCAGCCACCCCACTTCCATCCCTCTCCCGGAGGGCCTTTATGATGGGAGTCACAACCGCACATTGTGGAGGTCCCCTCTGCACATGAACGGGTCACTGCAAATGCTACTCCAGCTGAGGCAATCGCATGAACAAATGCAGACTCCCTTGTAGCTACAGAGAAGAAAGAGAGAGATTTTCTTTGATTACATTTATGTAAAGATTTCACCCTGTTCCCATGACTGTTACAAATCTCTCTTGTACTGACAAAGGTATCTTGTGCTAGTCCAAAACCTAGTGACCTTCCTACCTTGTTGCAAAAATCATGTTGCCCCTTAAAGGAATAACTTACCCCCAAATTTAAGTTCTGTATTGTTATCTCATTTACTCCTAAGTTTAGAATTTTAAATACATTTTTCAAACAAGTCCTTTATGTAGTTCCTTGAGAGCTGGATTCTGCCTTAAGCCTCATTTTTACTTCTGCATACCCCACCACACATACTTGCATGTAACCTGTGTTGTTGTGAGCATTTATGCTAATGCATTCTGTTCGTATTGCTCTGCAATCACACTTTGGAATAGCTAGTTACTAGTGGGTTTTCTATGTTTTGCTGTGTTAAACTTCTTTGCTGATGATTTGAGTTTTTATGATGGAAATGGATGCAATGATACTGTAGAAGTAGCTCAAACTCACACTCAATCAGGGAAAAGTCAACAGGTTTAATCATAAAATGAACGCAAAACAAAAGTAACCATCTGGATCTTCTCCACGGGACTTGAGACCTCACTTTGCTCCCATGGCTCTCGGGCCCTGCCCACACTCGTCACCGATACCAAGTTGACCAATCACTGATCTCGTGACACATTTTTTTGAGAGGTGCAATTCAGGTTCCTTGTCAGGGTACAACAAAGGGTATGCGACTGTATGAAGGCTGTGTTGGACCTACCACGTGCACTTAACATAGAAGTATAAATTGTCCTTTAGAAGTCTCTATTGTTAAACAGCAAGACACCAATGTACCCAATGTTTGTTGTTTTTATGCTTGTTGCAGACGTTCTGTATTAGCTTAATTTAGCTAATGGAAAACTTTTTAAATATGTATAATCCCCACTCCCCAGTGCTAATCTCATTCCATTTACATCTCATGCCATTCTGCATATCTAGAACTTTCCTAATCAGTTGTTTATGAGGTTCCATGACAGTTAGGATGCTGTCTTAAGCCACGGTCACACTGCACTTTTTTGCCAACATAGACTTCCATTCGTATGCATGTGAATGCGGCAGACCAGAAATGCAAGCTCGTGCAACAAGTTTTACATGTTGTTGCATTAAACCATGTTCACACTGCCCTTTTTGCCCATAGACTTCCGTTCATACGGATGCAAATCCGGTAGACTGCAAAAGCAAGCTCGTGACAAGTTTTGCTTTTTGGTGCCTTCCAAAGTTCAAGCTTTGTAAACTCTGACCTGCGAAATCGCATCATGTGATTGTGTGAGACCAATAGAAGATCAAAACGTGACCTCTCTGCACAGAAATTTAAAATATGGAGCAATCGCTTTCTTTATTAAAGAGCCCCTATTTTGCATTATAAATGGTCATATTTTGGTTTTGGGGTCTTCAACAACAGGCTGATATGCATGCAAGGTCAATAAACACTTTCATTGTCTTATAATATGCATTTATTTTTACCTAATAATCCCAAGGACTCCCATATGAGTCTCCCATACGAAGCTAATCTGCGCTGATTGGTCCAATGACCCAGTCTGTTGTGATTGGTCGGCTGGGTTCAGCGTGAGACAGAGAAATAGTATGTGAGAGCCCAATGCAGTAATGCAATAAAGTAATGCAGTTAAACACCAGCATATTACTCTACTCTTAACCCTAACCCCAAGTAATAACAATGACACACATTCAGTATTAATTCACACAGTGGCAAAAGTTCAACTATTTTGAAAACTGAAAGCGTGTAAGAAACAGCTGATGGTGGCCATAGCAACAAACAGCAGAGGATCAGGAACACAAAACACATTTAAATCGGTAAAGGAAAAAGCACGCGGCGCGTTTTCAACGTGGTTTTGGACACAATATGTGAATAGCTTTAACTTCTAGTGAATAGATTTAACCTGAGAGATACAGTACAAGCACTGATCTATAATAGATAAGTGATTACAACTTCTAGAACACAATTAAACACACATTTAGCAAACTACACAAAACGAGGCAACAATTTTAATTACACTTACATGTTATGATCCGGAGGAAGAAGAAACTGGTCCATATGAACTGCAACAGTTACTGAAAAAGTCTTATACATAATAGTGTCTGCTGCTCCTTCCTTTAATAGCAAACGGGCGACGAATCCCGCGCTGCAGTGTGTTTTTTTTAATCAAAAATCAGAAATATGACAGGAACAAACACAGCACACGGTTGGCTATACTGTGGTGTTGTTGTGAAAATAAACTTTAACCTTTTATTCCCCACAGCCGAATCTCCATCAGTCAGTGATCGTCATCTTCGCGTCATGATCCTCAGCGCTCCGCTAGTGTCTGAGGTTAAATGCGCATTCACATTTTACGGATCTGGAACTACATATTTGGTGATGTACCGTATCGACGTAGACGCGTTCAAACAAAAGATCCGAACCCAACTCGATTCATTCATTCGACTCTGAGTCAACTATTTTGCTAAAGAATCAGTAGTTTTAAACACTGTGCACTTTCAGATTTAAACCTCAGCTGGATGTTTTCATTCACTTAGAGCTGTGTTACACACTACATGGAAGCTCATTTTCAAAAACCCATAATAGGGGCTCTTTAATGTCTAATCGTCTTGTTTTATCCTGCCTCTTTTTGCAGTGCTGTATGACAGAATTTCGCATGCTCAAACTCTAGTGTAACCGCGACTAAACAAAATTCAAACTTAGTGAACTCAGACCTGTGAATTTGCATCACATGCTCGCGTGAGACCAGTAAAGATCAAAACGTGACTTCTCTGTACAGAAATTTTAAATATGGAGCAATCGCTTGTTTTATCAGAGTTGCGTCAACACGTTTTATCCTGCCCCTTTATTCGCATCGACATATGACAGAATTTCGCATGCTAAAACTCTATTGTGATCGTGGCTTTAGATGTCTGTGTAGTAAGAGAGTTAGACACCATTTTGCAACTGAGCTATAGTCTATCCCGAGGCTTTTGTAAAAGGTTTGAAGGAGATCCCTGCCTCTTTAACTGTGGCCCTCCCAAAAGTCTCTCACCTGTGTTTGTGTCCCCAGGGCATGGATCGTTTTCTGTGACTGCCTCTGCAATACTGTCAAGGTGTTTGAGTACTTGGCTGTAAACGTCTGTGACAGCACTGGGGACGATTGTTGATCATGTCACTTGTGGCTAATGCAGCCTGAGGTTTCACTGACACTGTGTCATCTCAAAGGTGTGCTGGTTTCTCTCTGGATAATGTTTCAGGATCCCCCCACCACCACAAATCTCCCACCCGTCCGAGCCCTGCGGCCACATGTGTGTAAGCCAGCAATAAGTCTGCGTGTTTGGTTTCTGAAGGCATGTGCTGAGAGATGGAGTTATGCCCCCTTTGAATGCAACAGCTTATTATGTAACCAGACACCATCGTTTCACAATCATAGCACACTTACTGTGGCTCACCGATTCGCTCGGTCCCCACAGGAAAAACTGCAACTCAACCAACCCATCTGACTTCATCACCCCAAACATTTAAGTGCCTGTAATGACAGTGGTTCTCAGACCGAGTTTGTCAGGGATCAGTAAGGCCTATAATAGTGTAAGATTATCTAAAGGAGTGCCCACACACATGGAATATGCCGGTGTATTGTGGGCAATGTGAATATGTGACCAAAAACACAGCGTCTTTTCACAATTTTGTTTGGATGATAGGTGTCATGGTAACATCTTATTATTGCTCTTTGTATAAATGTCATCTTGGGTAAAAAAAATTGTTTTTGCTTTAAAGGTAGAAAACAGTGGGGTCCAAATTAATACTGTATACCAGTAGCTGTAATTGATATAGACTTTTTAAAAAATGCTCTTTGTTCCAGAGAAGAAAGTTGTATAGGTTTTAGTGAAAAAGTATGTAATTGTGTAAGTTGCAAAAGATTTTGTGTGTTGTGTAGTGCTTAGTGGTGTATTTTGCAGTTAACTTAGCAACATGCTAGTAGCAAACAGTTAAAATTGAAGTCAAGTTGTTGCATGCAAAATGTTGTGGTAAAAAAGTTAATTTCAGTCTAGTACAGCTTTCCATGATGGTTGGAGAGTGGCGTAGAAGGAATTTGTCTATGTAGACAGTAGTGAGGCACCTTTTTTAGGCTTTGGAAGTCTATTCTAAGGTTGATCAAGAACAAATCTGTGTTCCCTAGCTTTGAGTTTGGCTACTCTGCATCCGAAAATGACGATTTACATATTGAAATTAGTATGTGAAATGAGTAGTGTGTCTGCATAATATTCATAAAACAAAGCAAAGGTCACTCCGATACATTTGAAACCTTCGCTGATATTCTGAAGTGTGCGTATCTTACGACCACGTTACTATACCATGTGGCCACTAAAAAGGAGATGTAAATGACAATGAAGTGATGCAGCTCACTCCACAAGTTACATGACAGAGACAACAGACCTGATTCACTACCTCTAGATTTCATTCTACACTCATTTGTGCAATTTGTTTTATATTTGCTCAGTATGGGATTTCAGATACAACATGCTACTGTAGAATACCCCTGAAAACTCAAAACAATCCATTAAGCCTTTTTTTTCAAGATTGGACTTAGATTCTGTAGGACAATGGTCCTATAGAATAAGAGTTGGCTGCACCTGCATTAGCAATTAGCACATTTATGTTTTATTGTGTGCCACACAAACCTGTTTCACCTGGAAATCCATGCACAAAGAATTGAAAACTGGGTTTTACTGTGTTCCAGTATCCCGTCTGAATCAGAGTCTGATTGTCCCCTTTCACACTGTATTGTGTTCACACTACGTTTTTGGTAGGTTTGCATCGTGCACCTCTTTTGCTAGGAAATGAAGATGAACGAAGAGGTGCTAAAGTGGACAGAACTGTTCACGTCATATTAGCTTTTTCCTTTTTGAACCTTTAATAATTTTGTTTCCAAAGAATGAATATAGAAAGCTGCTTTTATCTGCTTGTCGCAAAAACTTGAATGTCCCAACAATGCAAACTGTCAGGCCCAGTTCATTTCTGCAAAGTAAAATGACCTCTCTACTTACATTGGGTTAGTCCCACATATTGCCTGGATGAGTGAACACACCAATACACACAAACTGTCACACATGTCATCAATAGCAGTGCTAACAGTGCTGTGATTTAGTTCAATTGCTTTCATATTAGAAGCAAATCCTACCAATTCCTCATTTAGGTGGACATTATGGGCATTGGTTGCTGTCTCGCTGTTTCTCATGAATCTGCAGACTCATCTCGCCCCAGTATTCTTGTTTTATTCTTGCAGGAAGTTCATGTCCGCACACATAGACAAACAGTCCTTTTTAATAAAGGTTGTGTTTGGGCGCACCTCTCTGGGTTTGCGGCCAGAAGGAGGCCCAGTTGGTTCTGGCAGGCCCAGCTGGGTTCACCACAACAGAGAACTGTGAGCTCTGGGCCCCAGGAGCTCTGGCCAAGGGCCAAGAAGAGCGCAGCTCCCGCTACCTGCTGGGTCCATGAATCCGCCTTTGTCTCTGTGTTGTCACACCGTATTACCCACACAAAAGGGCCCAGCACCCCGCACCCCATAGCCCAGTTCAGCTCTGCCCAGAGCAGGGGCTGGCATTCCCAAAAGGAGCAACCCCCCCACCTCCTGTGACACACATACACAAAACACACATACATCTCATACCAGTCAAAATATTCCAAAGCATTTTTGAAAATCCAGTCAGTCAGGACTCATTGCGCCAGTCCCAGTGCAAGCAGAGAACCTTCTTCCACATCTCCACTTCGCATTGTCTGACTCGTTCATCCTCTCCTCATCCCCCTCTCCGGTTCCCCCTGCCTTCCACCCCTCTTCCTCCATGATGGGGAAGGATGGAGATTCCCTTTCAGCCTGCTTTCATGACACAGTCAAAAGGGCGTGTGAATGGGGCGTCCGTGGGAGCCGGGCAGTAAGAGCCACACAGGGATGGCTCATACTGGCCTTCATGCACAGTAGGGGTCGAAGTGAACCCTCTAGCCCTTTTCTATTGCTTGTAATCTCATTTGGCCTCCCTACTCTTTTTCTCCCTCTGTTTCTCCCTAACTCACTGCCTGTTCCTGCCCAGGTCCTGCACTGTGGTTAACCATCCTAGATATATGTGATTTTCTGAGACCCATTTAGCATCCTTTCTGTCATGGGTCTGTGACAGAACATCAGTTCTCAGTCATTTAAGTAGCAAGTCTTTCAGGAAGGACATCATTCTCTGCTTTACCCTGGATTGTCAGAACCATTAACATCTAGAGTATCAGGAAATTTGTGAAAAACCAGGAAATCAAAGCTTATCAAATATTAACAAGATGAGCATGGAAATGGACAATGTTACGTTACTACATTAAGTATTTTCTTAAGCAGAAGGATGATTGCGCATCTTTCGCTGAAACAGGAAGTTTAAATATCATATCAAAGAAAGTGTTAACAGTTTAGTTTTGTTCACAGTTTTGTCATAGTTTGAATTTTTATAAAAATGTTCTTTAAGTTTTATCATGACATAATTATTTGTGATTGTCCATTTTATTTTGACTGATTTACCAAACCAGAGGATTTAGTTTTTTACATTTTGGACCAACTTAATATTTGTACTTAACATTCAGAATTTTTTTTTAATTTTTAGTAGGTGAAAAGTGTTTCACCTATTTTACCTATATTATTTTACCCTTTACTTGTTTCAAACCTTTGAGTTTCTTTCTTATATTAAACACAAAAATATGTATATTTTGAAAAATGTTGGAAACCTGTAACCATTGATTTCCATAGTATTTGTTTTTATATAGAACAGTTTGAATCTTTCAGCTAAAGCAGAATAATTTCCAATATAAGATTATCATTTATTATCTGAACTCTTTATCTATTTTTTTTAAACAAAACAAAAACAAGTTCATTGACGTATTGCAATGTTACTTTTGTCTACAATGTTTATTAATTCATTTACAACAGTTCAGTTGTCACTATGATGTCATTTAAAATGTACCTTTTATTTCTGTATTCTGTATTGCTTTCTGTATTTTTTAGGATTACACTACTAGCACATAAATGACATCTCAAAACAAATACACCTGGTTATGTAGAGGCTGATCATTCTACTGTTACTGGAATTTAAATACTGTATATTATGTAGACTGATGTGACCGATACCTTTATCAAGTACTGGTCCAAATATGGCTAGATTGTCCTTGATAGTGGTGCAGTTCCACCTGCGGCCGCGGAACTGGTGCTGACACTCCTGGATTCCCAGTTTAACTCCTTCCGCTACACTGGGCATGATCTCGATGTAATTGCGGCAGAAGCGCAGTTGTTTTGGCACCAGGCCAGGTATGGAGCCACACAGGATGGGTTGGGATCCTAGGGATGAGTACTGCTGCCCAAGGGCCAGGGACCTGAAACATAAGTATGAAGATTAAACGCATATCTGGACACACGTGACATCTAAGCCTTTTACAAGAAGACAGTTGTTCAGAGCAGTTACGTAATCTAATCTTTTACTTCGAGGTGTCATTTACTCACCCTAATGTCATTTCACACCACTAGAAATTTTCTAAATCTTTAGAATACAAATGACGATTTGTAATTAAATCCCAAAGATTTCTGTTGGATTTGACCCAAAACTCTGAAGAGACTTGAGCACTTTATGATGAACATATTAAATTTTGTCTTAATATTATATATCTGCAAAGATCTGCAAAGCTGTTTTGTTTGAGTGTGTGTGTGTGTGTGTGTGTGTGTGTGTGTGTGTGTGCGTGTGCGTGTGCGTGTGTGTGTGTGTGTACTTATGCGTGTGGAAAATAATGAATTCTGATCCGGTGTTCAAATATTTTTTGTGTGTGTGTCTGCTATTAGATATTTGGCTGTTGCAAGTGTATGCATGTGTGTGGTTGTGTGCAGTAGCTGAGCTGACAGCAAATTCCTCAGAGATTTCCTTCTGCTCCAAACAGTGAGTGGTTCAAGAATTTCATGAACACTTCTTAGAAACAGACCCAATCTATTAGTTATTCCAGAAACGGTAGTACTTTCACACTGGTGATTAATTTTATTGCCATCCTCCTGTGTCCAAAATGAGAATAACATCACACCACTATCGTTATGTCCTTGTTTTGACATGCATACTTTAATAATAGGTGTAACCCTTACGCTCCTTAAGCTGTCATTGATTTTTATCACATATTTGTATAGAAAAAATTGTATGTGTGTGTGATTGTCTATTGGATAACATATGCAGAACACACACGCTCTGAACTGAAGCTGTAATAAGTCAAATATTCAGTGTTATAAATCCTGTGAATGTTTGGAAAAGATTCAGTTGTACAGCAGAGGAATCTATTAGCAGTTCTGTCCTCATCTTCCCACAGACGACGCTATAAAACATATCGACTTGAACCTCTGAACCCAGTGACTGTTGCATACTGTACAAATTATTTTTAAAAATAATAAAACATTGACTCAGAGTTCTCATTGTAAAGTTCAAATAGATTTTTTTTATCATCTTTTATCATTTAGCTATCACCACCATTTTTTAAAACAATAACCCCCATGATTACGGTTGCAAATACAGGAAGAAAAAAAATGTAGGATAAGGATGTGGTTCTATACTTTTGTTACTGGTTGTATGATGGAGGCAGATCCGAATGTGAGATTAGAATTTATTTGATCAGCTCTTGTTCTCCTTGTCCTACACTAAACTGTATTTTCTAGGCCCACTAACAAAGACACCTAAGGCTACTGCCTCTACAGTTCCCCTTGAATTCAAAGAAGTAAGATTTACGTGCACAACTCTTACAACTCACTGCCCTAAACCTCACTCCCACCCACATCACAGTTCTAGATTATCTTTTGAGGTCTGGGGAGAAAGGTTTGAATTCACGACTCATTTTATCCTGGTGTAAACCTCGCTCCAATTTGAGTCATGGCATCAATGTAACCCCCTAAAATCGACTTCCATCCATGTCATGGCACCAATTTAACCCCTCATGTTATTGTGTGCCTCTTGAGGCCAAGGGAGTGAGGTAAGCCTGCATTACATTCTGGCCTCCATTACACTCACCCCGAAACCTCATTTCAGTGTGAGTCATGCCACCAAAGTAATCCCCTAAATGAGGGGTGCCCAATCCTGTTCCTGGAGATTTACCTTCCTCCAGAGTTCAGTTCCAACCCTGATCAAAAACAACTAAACTAACTAAGTAGGATCTGAAAAAGCACTTGGTAATTAAAGACAGGTGCATTTGATCAAGGTTGCAGCTGAAATCTGCAGGAAGGTAGATCTCCAGGAACAGGATTGGGCACCCCTGGCCTAAACCTTGCTCCCATCCATGCCATGCACCAGTGCAATCTCTGGTTCTTGAGCCCAGGTAAGGTAAGTAAGGTTTGCTTGCACAGCTCATACTGGCTGTTAAACTAACCTCCTAAACCCCACTCCAGTCAGACTCAGGGCAACAATGTAATACTCAAATCCTCACTCCCATCCAGGTCATGGCACCAGTGTAACCCCTCAGATTCTGGTACGCTTCATTTGTTCAAGGTTTACCTTCACAGCACTTCACACCTCACTCCAGTCTGGGTCACAACACCAATGTAACTCTTCTGGTTCTAGTGTGTCTCTTGAGGTAAGGAGAGAAATGTTTGCCTCCACATTTTTATGCTAACTGACTTACATTACACTTACCCCCTTGACCTCTCTCCAATCTGGGTCACGGCACCAATGTAACCCTGAAACATTCGCATTAAGGTCACATCCCCAATGTAACTTCTAGTGCACCTCTTCAAGAAAAGGGACTGATTGTTTACCTGTTGTAATGTTTTTATTAGCTGGCCTCCATTACACATCATTTTCTCCCCCAACCTCTGTCCAATCTGGGTAATAGCAGCAGAGTGACCCCCTAAACTTCTCTCTCATCAAGGACAAGGTACCAGTTGATCACTTTAGCTGGTTTTCCACTGTGTGGTATGGTATGTTTTGGCATAGCTCAGCTTGCTTCAGGTTCAATTATTCTTAGCTCAGTTTGCATCTCTATTGCAGTTTAGTATCGTTTAAAAAGGGTGGGATTATCAGCATAGTTGCACTGCTTTTACTGATGTGACTTCCTGAAAAACTTTTTCATTCCAGGTTGTTTCACCCACTGGATTCGCATCTTGGCTGCTAATGAGAGGAACATCTAGACCTGTTCTACTGACAACGATGCTGTTATTTCTGGTGTCTTTTTCTTGAAGTGGTATAAAAGTAATTTCGTTGTGCAAACCATCAATACAGCAGTGGCTGCTCATGACTATTTAAATATAGTGAGTTTGGTGTCTTGTGTAACAAATCCAATGACACTGGTAGCTATGATTCTCTTGGACCAGTTGGTGATCAGCAGTGTGTATACATCACGTTACAGTAATAATACATCTCACACACAAAAAAGTACAAGGTACAGAATTCAGTGGAAAAGGCCTCAAAATTGAGCCATACCAAACCAAACTGTGCCATGTAGTGGAAAAAGCGCATTTTGTAACATTGACACTGTTATGAAACTGAACTAAATCATCTGAATAAAGACATTATTGTCTTTTGTGGAGGTAGAGATATGTTTAAAAAAATCAGGTTTTTTTTTGTTTAATACAATGAAGCTGCTTTGACGCAATCTGTATTGTATAAGCACTATAAATAACTGTGACTTGACTTTATGAAATGATTGAAGAAATCTGTTGTTTTTTCCGGAAGAGGAGGTTTTGATTAAAACTCATGACTTGGGAAGAATCATAAAAATGAAACATGCACAAAAGAACTGTTCACAATAATATCAATAACATACTTTTACAAAATGAGATAGGCCCCAATAAAAGCATCACCACACTGCCAGATATGTATTTATTTATTTTTGTTATTTGTTTCAGACCCTGAGAATTTAAGCATCTGCCTTGGGTGTGCAGAGGCCGTATTCCATGCTTTTATGATGAGATATGCTGCCTGACAGCACTGGCATAGACGCTGTCTTGTGGGCCAAGGGTTTACACGGTTCCCCCTTCAGGCCAGCGGAGGATCACACCTATTAGAGATCAGCCGCGCACGATGACCTCAGGAACCCCGCTGGGTGCAACCCTATCACAGCGCCAATCTCTCTGACAGATGAGTGTACTACTGCACCCCTCACACACAAAAGCATTGAAGTCAGAAGAGAAAAATCCCCCTCAGAGGCTTCTCTGCTTCTCTTTGCTCTCCTTCCTCGCTCCAGTCGCACACTCTCCTTGTTTGATGTTGTGTGAAAGCGTGAACACAGCGCTGGGAGATGTTAGCGGGCTGCCAGGTATCAGACTAGGTGAGTCTTTGTATGAGAGTCTTATGTCGAGAGAATTGCGTGTCTGGCTGGCTTTGATGCATCAAGTGTTTGCGTCACTGCATCATCAGCTTTGTCAAGGTGTTCACGTCATAATGCTGATGTTTGTGTCTGCATGTAGGTGAAAGTGATGTGGTTTAGCAGATGCACAGGTGAAACGTACACACCTTAAATTTTCTTTAGGGTTCTTGGGTAATTGCCAGATACATTAAACACAATCTTATGGCAATTCAAAACTATTTTACATGTTGAATTTGCATTAATTTATACAACTTCATTCATGCATTTTCGTAGGGGTGAGCCTTTTAGCACAAATGTCATTGTACAAATTCATATGAATTAGCCAATACTTCACCAAAACAAAAAATAATTATGTTCATGTGAGATTGGCTTGAATACATCCCAGGACTTACAAAATTCTATTGGCTCGAAGACCATCTATCGTCCAAAACCATATTTAAAGACCCCACACGTTTATAGATATTTCCTCTGCAATTTCTGCTGTATTAATGACAGCACTTCCTGCACTGGCAGAATTAATTTTTAAATTTGAATACATTTTAGGTTACACTTTATTTTAAGGTGTCCTCAATACTACCAAGTAATATTAATTAATTGTATGTACTTACCACATTATAGTCAACATTTGAAGTGGATCAAAACCTTTCATCAAAGTTGTCCTAAAACTATTCACCCAGTCTTGTCTTAGGATCACTTCAAATGTTGACTACTATATATGGTTAGGGTTAGAATGCAGATTTTAAAAAAAGTAAAAAAATAAAGTGTTACCTTTTTTTTTATTCTAAAAAGTCACACTTTGGCACTGGGAATTTTGCCCTTAGTGGGCCCCGGACCCCTGGTTGAGAACCAATGTATTACAAGGACCCCCTCAAAAAAACAGTGTTGTCATTTACTCACCCTCTTGTTATTTTAAAACTATATGACAGTTTTTTTTATATAGACAAAATAATGTATTTTGAAAAGCTGCTTCTGTTCATACAATGAAGTCAATTTCCACTTCAGAAAGATTGCCCACACTGGTTTGGTGTGATACATTGGCGAATAAACAGTGACAGAATTTTCATTTTTGTTTGGGTGAACTTTCACTTGAAAGAAGAGCTGTGAAACCAGCGTCTATGTTTCTTTGTCAATATTTATTACCATAAGCTCCACTTCTTTCCATCTAACAAGCCATGCTTACAGAATGACATTTCATTCTAGTATGCCATTCATTTACTCCACCATGTATTATTCCTATCAGTTTAGATTATTATTTTCTAAGCGTCTAACAGAAATCCCGGCCCCTTACATAGCAACTTACTGGAAGCGGAGCCTGTTTTTCTGCAATGTTTGCGGAGTGAGTAAGTGGCATAATTACACATCTGCTTGCAGTGTAACTGTCCATTAATCTCTCACCCATGAGGATGATTAGTGTGTTGGTGTGTGTGTGTGTGTTGTGCTGAATTGTGGATCAGCCATTCTCTGTGCCTGTGCACGAAGCTCTTAATTAGATGTGGATGTGTTTAATTAAGTTAATTACTAAACCGCATGCTTTGATACAGATCTGAGCGTGCTTTCATTGCATGCTTCACAACCTCAGTGATCTGCGGTTTGGGTGTCTGTGAAATGCACCGTTGATTCTGAACTGTATGAGAAGGAGGGATTGCGAACCTGTAAATATGCACCAAAAACATCTCTCAAGGAATGAAGGGTGTGGCGACACCAACTGAGTATGGAATACAAACATTGGCCTAATGTGAGTTGCTAATTTGTCTGCTGGAATCTGCTACTGCGAGGAGACACAGTGAAGCTTTAGGGTCTAGCAGGTGCTTGTCTGAGCAGGTTTAGGGCCAGCTCTAGCCTTCGGGTGATACGGTTCAGTTTCGTGCTGCTGGGTGGGTGGTGGTTGCAGTGCGAGATGAAAATAATGACGCAAGCATTAATGAGCCATTGCAAACCACACTACAAGGATTATAAAGTGAGGGAATTCCTCTCTACACAAAACAGAGAAATGTTGTTTTGCCATTGGCTGAAGATTAAAAGGATACCCACCCAAAGATTAAGTCTTTTAAAATTCTCTTTTTGGTATAATGAAAGTGTATGAGTGGTGTTAAGTTCTAGAATGACCAAAAAAGCATAATGAAATTCACAAAAAATAGGGCCCAATGTACTGTTAAAGAATTTTCTGTATGGTTTTCCCCAATTTTTGAGTTATCTGGACCAAAAAGCTTTGCTTGCGCCAAATGGACGGCAGGTGACTGAAACGAGAATGCAGAGTACATTCTGCGGATGGTTGAGAGGATGTACCTTTCCACACCTGCAGGTGGCTGTAATCTCTATTGTCATTCCACGAAGGACAACTGGAACTAGTGCTGCACACATACAAACTACTTCTCGCTCACCACAGAGGCATTCGCTTATGCAAATATGTCTTGTGATCTGATCGTTCGTATTGCTTGCAAATATTTAA
Organism: Danio jaintianensis; assembly: GCA_903798115.1. Classification (NCBI taxonomy): domain Eukaryota; kingdom Metazoa; phylum Chordata; class Actinopteri; order Cypriniformes; family Danionidae; genus Danio; species Danio jaintianensis. The sequence goes on along the minus strand of CAIGQV010017602.1, from coordinate 4,145,057 downwards.
GAAATGTGACAAAATGAAGGCTTGACGGCTTCTTTCGTGTTTCCTTTTGATTTGCATAATTTGCTTAGTTTCGTCGCTTCAGTTTTTGTTCTCTACCATTTGTAGCTGACCCCGACGCTGACCATTGGCTTGGTGTGTCCCGACCTTAAAGCAAATATGGTTAAGTTTTCATTTGCCATCTTTTATGTGCTCGGTTCATTGATCAATGTTTTATGTGATCAAAAGCTTAAATGTAATCAGTACTTATAAAGTTACCATATCTCCTCAGAATACATGGATTAAATTGCTTGATTTAAACAGACTTCTGTTAAGGCCAGGACACCCAATTCCATGGTCGGCCATTGGGCAGTGTTGGGCCATCGGTGAGCGTTTGTTAGGCTAGTTTGTTTGGTGTGTTCAACAAGTCACTTTTTGTCTGGCTCACATCAGATGCAGTTTGCCCGATTCAGCTTGTAAAATTGATGTTGGTGAAACAAAGCACTCTCATTGGCTTTTCAGCTACAAATCGAATCACTAGAACAAAAACTGAACAGACAAAACTAAGCAAACAACACAAATCAAGAGAGAACACAAAGAAGCTGGCTGTCGTTCTGTCTCATTTTCTAAAAATATTTGCAAATGATATGGATTGTTAGATCACCAGACATATTTTCATGAGTGAATCCCTCTATTGAGCGAGAAGAACTGTGCAAATGTTAAGTAAATGCTGCTTTGTTTACGGTGTGTATGTGTGCAGCACTAATTGCAGTTTTCCTTTGTGGAATGACAATATAGTCCTGAAAATATGCATCCTCTCATGTAGGCGCAGAACGTACATTCTCATTTCAGTCAACTGTCATTTATTTGGTATGTTCAAGCTTTTTGGTCGAGATAGGACCGACATGAGGCGACAACAAAGTCGTTTTTTTTTTCTACTAGTTCTTTGACGTTGGCTTGGTGTCTTCAGGGCTTTACTCTTCCTTCAGCAATATCTGCATCATGAACAATTCTTAATTTTGCCTGGAATCTTTTTAATGAATCAGTCATTCCAGATCAGGAATCTGGTCAGAATCATTAGTTTGTGAATCAGACTTTTAACTCACTGTGGTCACTGCTGTTAAAATGGTTACTTATTAAGCATCATGAAGATTTTAGGTGCATTTTTAGCATTTTAAACTAATAATGGAAAAATCATTATGCTTTTCAGATGTTTATTTTATGTATGCTGTTTCGAAAATTTGTGAAAATTATGTCTTGCACGTATGTATTACTTGTTCATACAAATAAGTACTTAACCAAAACAGTGGTGGACTATAGCAGTGCACAGGTGCGTGTGTAGTGTTTCTTTGCAAAGTGACATCACCAACTACTGCCATGGCATGCAAAAAAAATTATTTTTAGACATTTTCACTGATTGTTGGGATTGTTGATTGTCTGTACACAAAATCTTAATATTATACTGTATTTTAGTACATCGTTGTTGTGTAAATGTATCCAACAAATAGCAATAAATCATGTGAGCATCTTCATTCCCTATTCATTGTAGTTGCATGGAAACAAGCCACCAACACAAACACCTTCATACTAAATGATGAATTTTTACAGCAGAATTTCTATTTTTGCTTGAACTATCCCTATAATCTTTTTTCTCACTCAACGTCCAAATACAACAACCTAGACAAAGCATATTTAATGTCCCTCTCTGAATGTTTTTCATCTCTCGTCCGTTCAGCAGCTTCTCCAGAAAAGTGGGAGATGAGGCACCTGTCTATGACCACACTGCTGAGTGCTCTGTTTTTGTCCACAGGCAAAAGAAATAAGAAACTCTTTGAACTTGTGAGTTTGTGACATCCGACCCCTGGAGCTCTTGAGGTTGATGCCTTGTTAAAGCTGTGTTTGAGTTCATTACAAGGCCACAGCTTTGGCCTGCTACCCCAGGCCCCAGACAGGTCAGGGAACATTCACCAGACATTCCTGGCCAGCTTCTGCTCCTTCTGAGAGGGGCTTGGAGATACACTGAGGTATGTTTTAAAGCTGAGATTTTCAATTTACATGCCCTGATATACTTCAAGCCAAATGGAGGAAGGATGAAGTGGTCAGAAAAAAAAAATCATTTGAAATAAATGTAAATGTAAAATGAAACAAATCCAAGTGATGTAAACAAAATTAGCCAAATATTTAGTTTGTTTGAAAATTATTCAAATTATAACCACCTAATGTGAGCCAATATATTTCAAGGTAATATAACAAAACTGCTTATCTAAGTGAACCAACATATGTTAATCTAATTTCAGAGAACAGAGTGCTGTGCAGAAAATCAGGCCAGACAAAAGTAGACCAAAACAAAATTTGTTAGAAACAGGTTCCCAAAATAAACCTAAATATGTCAGTGTTCATAGTTCTAAAATTGCTTGTTGAAGTTTATTTTGGGAATTCAAAACTAGCCCATTAATGTAAACCAATATACTTCAAGATAATGTAGAGAAAATAATTTGCAATTGTGCAAACAAAATTAAGCCAAAACTTAGTTTGTTTGGGGTTCGTTTTGGGAGTTTGAAACAGCTTACCAAAGAAATTCAGGCCAAATTAAATAAGAGCAAAATAAAGTTTGTTTAAAATGGGTTCCCAAAATTAAACTAAAATACAGTTATAATTTAAGGATGAAGGCCAGAATTTATGTTTTAGTTCTAAAACTGCTCGTTGAAGATAAATTTGAGAGTTCAAAACCATCTACTGTGAACCAATATATTTCAAGGTAATATAAAAGAATGAAATTGTGTTAACAACAACCGTGCAAACAAAATTAGGCCAAAACAAAGTTTTGAAAGAATTCAAAATAGCTTATCAAAGTGAAATAACACACTTTAAGCTAATTTAAAAAAAAATGTTCTTGTGCAGAAAATCAGGCCAAAAAAACATGTTTCAAAACAAACCAAAATAATTCAGTTGACATTGAAGGATGAAGGTCAGAATTTGTGTTCAAAGTGGATGTTAATGTACTTTAACATACTTTACTGAAAAACAGAATGTTGTGCAGAAAATCAGGCCAAACAAAATTAGACCAAAAATGAAGTTTGTTCGGAGCTGATTTTGAAAGTTTGAAACAGGCTCCCAAAGTGAACCGAAATACTTCAGTTAAAATAGAAGGATGAAGGTCAGAAATTGTGTTCATACAGTAGTTCTAAAACTGCTTGCTAAAGACAAATTACTGGAAACATTTTGACAACATTGGGACCACTACCAACAACAGAAAATAACTTCACCATGATTATACCAAAGCTTTTAGGCTGTTCGTTCAAATGTAAAGCTTTATCAAGCTCTCTCATGTTCCCCGCCTTACATGTAACAATGTAATGATCACTCCTATTATGCATTTATACTTGTGTGAAAAGCATGAGCTCTATTACTACTTGGACTTCTTAACAAGTGATTAAAGCCACGGCTTACTTAAATCCCAGATATTGCTCAAGATCGACAGCCCACTTAAAGATCTCTACTTTGTTAGCTATGAATCTATGGCCTTCACTCAACTCACACTTGACATTTTAAGACAGGATGTAAAAGATTTTTTGAAGAAAAAAAAATTGCACACCTTTTTGTGTTAAATGTATGGAAAGCATGTGTGCCTTAGGCTGCGTGACCAAAGTAAGAGAAACAGAGAGCAGAAGGATTAGAGAGAGAATCACCTTGTCATAATCAATTGCCCTGTACTGCATGATGGAACATTTGTGTAATTTAATGAATGCCTCTAATTTAAACGTCAGTAACATTGATTAATTTACAATTTCCCACAGCGGGCCATATAGCATTTTCTCCATTTCAGAGTCTCGCAGAACCTTAACAGTATTTATGGAAAGTATCACTTGAATTTTCAGAATCATATTTGGAATTTTATCAAGCATTCCAAGTGGTATCCATTTCATTTTAATTATATGCTGCTTTAATTTTGGTCAGTTGCCTTATTATGACTTGAGCTCATTTTCCACTAACTTTAAAAAGACTTAAAAGAGAAAAAGAGGGTTGTTAGCCCGAGGATGGGGCTTTTCCTCAGTCATTCTGTCAGAACAGGAACACAAGCTCTCTCTCGCCACTCATTTGACTGGCATTTCAACTGCTCAGGGCTCATCAGATAAAAAAAAAAGTCAGAATCCTTGAAAAATGTTCAAACCTGTTTTCTATCTCTGTTCCCGATGACTCCCCATGTACCCATGCTAGTGAGTGAGGTTACACTAGAACACTCATATAATAATCAGCAATGCACTGCTTCAAATGTGTCACTGATTAATGCCTTGTTGGTGTTTGTTTTCTGTGATTTTATTTAAAAAAAAATTTTGTGGGAAGAGCCCACTGTTGTCTGATATAATGACTTAAATAACAGTAGTTTAAAACACTGTTGCTTATTACAATTTTCAGCACACTTGAGTAGAATAAAATTCAAGCTGTTGATGTTAACTAGTTGCAAGCAGGTGAAAGTCATTCAAGAAAAAAAAGAAACTAAGATATCTACTTGTAGCAGCTTCCAGACAGCAATCAAAATAGTGCCATTTACAGATAATATTTAGGTTCTCTTCAGCAAATATTGTTCTTGCTACCTGCTTAGGTGTATTTCCTTCAATGATAATGAAGCTTATTATGCTTATTGTTTTGTCCTGCTTGTTATGGCAAATGGTTTAATGTATAATTGAATATGATGTTATATTAATAATATTTGTGATGCTCAAAACGTGGTATAACATTGCTGATATTTAATGGTTTCTGAATGTTGTTCAAATATTCTTTGAGAGGGGCCATTCATTGCTGTTTTGTTTTTCTTTTGTTGTCTAAAAGTGCTTTAGTTTTTTTTTCTTTGTATAAAATTGCTGATGTTTCATTGTACTTGAGATGGGCATGCTACAAACATTGTTTCAGATGTTTAATTATGGTTTTGTGTTGTTGTTAGCTGCTTCTGTTTTGATTTGTTTTATTTGTATGTGATTGTTCTCAGATTTGTTTAACCTAAAACTTGTTTTCTGTTTCAGAGAGGCCGGTTATTGTTGTTTTGATTTTCTTATTTTTTATTTTTCTTTATTTTGTGCTTTTGCTTAAATGTAGTGCAAGAAAGGCCATTTAATTTTTTTTTTTTTTTTTTTTTTTTTTACATTTATTTATTTTTTTGTTTTGTTTTGTTTTGTTCACAGATTGCCCTTGCTAACTGACTGTATTTACTAAGCTACTTTCGTTGTCATGGGAAATCAGATCTTATGGGGTTTGAGAAGAGAAAATGTTTGGGTGGTCTAATACATTTACTAATTCTAATGAGAAATGTGAAAATGGGACATTTCCAGTGCCAAACATTTTTCCTGTCCACAAGGAATACGAAACAGCTGCACATCTTGATACGATCAAAGCCAATCAGAAGAATTTTCACATCTTGTTTAAATCTAAGATTAGACTCAATGAGCTCTTAGTACAAATGCTTCTGGTTAGAAAGCTACTGGTTTCATTTTAGTATTAAGTAGATTTATTAGTTTGGCAAAAAAAAAAAAAAAAAAAATAGGATTAAGTTATTGTTTGTAATTTACACTCTGCTGCCAAAGTGCAGTTTTATGATGTAGGATTTGGGTTTTGATTTCATTAATACATTTGTGTTTAATAAAACACACTAAAATGCCGCTAAAATTCATTTTAAACTACTTTATACAACATAATAGCTGGTCTCTACCATTTCTATATTTGACCACTGTCACTCTCTTCACATCATACCATAACATTTAGAGTTTGTCAACCCTGAACGCGAGAAACCGACCGTTTAATTTGTGGTGTTTGTGTCAGTATATCAAAAATAGAACAAACCATCAGTTTACAGTCAGAAATTTGTCATTTGCGTTGTTGACTGAATAGCTAATGTAGTGTAACTGGTCCAAAAGAATCATTAACTGTTGTTTTTTCAAAAGGGTCATGTTTTGTGTTCCTCGTTGACATCTTTTTCTGCAGTTCTTTAAGTGGTCTAATTAGCTGTGCTGTTAACCTCAGTCCTGTTGTGTGCTTGGGTCCAGAATCCTCTGTGACGTATAACTTTGGGGTCTGTCTCTGAGAGCTGCTGTCTGTCAAGCAGAGCTGTCAGAGGGCTAGAGCGCGCTAACAACTCAGACTCCACCACTACGTAAGCAAGCTGACACATTTGATTAAACTTGTGATGTATTACACAACTCCCCTAAAGCCCCTCTAAATGAACTGACATAGACGTAGATGTTTGGTTTTCACCAGAGCCAAGATGTTTTTTCCAATTCCATTGAGAAGCCTGACCGAACATTAGCAAAATGTCTGAACGTGGTATAGCTGCAAACTGGGCAGACAGTAAATGAATGTTTTTTTATTAATATTACAAAATGTTAACAGTATTTTCTACTAAAACTAACTTTTATGAGAGAGTTATAGTGTTATTTAGTGAACTTTTCTGTCAGATGTTTTTTAATGAATCTATTGATCCAGTTCACAATGCTGACCTGAATGATTTAGACTTCAGAAATACTCGTTTCCTGTTCCATTGAAGAAGAAAAAGCCATTTGGAACTAAATGAGGGTAAGTAAATGATGAAGTTTCTGTTTTGGGAGAACTATCCTTTTTAAAGTAACTTTCCACTTTTTTTTTTTTTTTTTTAAATAGTCTCATTTTACAACTCCTAGGTTTAC
>CAIGQV010017602.1:4120037-4138397 GCA_903798115.1 Danio jaintianensis | reverse complement strand
GAAATATTTTTAGGCGCTCAAGCCATAGTACTGCAACAAAGTTCCTTGATTATTACACCAGAATGAGAATGAGTTCCTAGCCTCACTGTTAAAAAAATGCTTCCCCACAACCGATTTGTGTTGAGACAACATGAAGGAATTCAGTTAACTTATTAGTTTTTTACACATTAAATGTATTGAACATAAAACAATTAAGATGTCCCACCCCCAAAAAACTCAATAATTGTGTTGTTTCAGCTCAATTTAAATAAGTAGCTTGAACATGCAGCAAATGTCATTTTTGACTTCATATAAGCATAGAAAGTAGCAACCTTTCATTTTCTGTTGATCTTAGTATGTGATGTAAGTACAGAAGAGTCAAGCTTTAAATAGGAAAATGATTAACTTTTTTGTTTTAAATTTCTCTAGCAAGATGCTAATGGTCTAATCCAATTCAATGATTTATGCTAAGCTAAAAGTGTTTAAAGTGCTCCTGCCAGACCCGGAGATCGCCTGAATGGATTAAAAAGTGGTAAATCTCAACTGCTTAACCTTTTGGGGAGTTGTAAAATGAGCCTATTTCCAAAAAAAAGTGGGGTGTTCCTTTAAAAAAACTTTTCAATTTTTTTTCTCACAGAAAAGCCAGACATTTTTGTCCGTCTCGACTACTGTCACTAATAGAAGTGTGTGTGTGTGTGTGACAGGATCTCAGAGATAACCTCAGGTGGTCTGGACAGGTGTAGTCTGTACCCATTCATCTTCAGACCCTGAATGAGGGTAACTGTGTGTTTCTCTTCTTAATCCAGTTTGGTTAATAAGGCACCTTTGTGCATTTGTGTCAGTCAGAGAAAGCATTTGCTGGCAGACTTGACCTACCTATGTGTTCTAACAAGTAAATTGCAAATTGCCGAAACTACATCTTGCAAAATCTCAAGAAATCAAAAGTTAACTGCTTAAAGGGTTGTTGTCGTTTATTTACTCTCATGTCTTTCCAAACCTATAAGACTTCCTTTCATCTTTGGATCACAAATTAAGATAATTTTAAGCAAACCTGAGAGATTTGTGTTCTTCAGTTGACATTTTATAAGAGAGAGATCTAAAAATAAACCCATGTGAACTACTGTAAATGGTTTAGTCTTCTTAATAGCCATAATCACTTTATGAACAAGTAAAATGTAGGGTGTTATTCTGTTATTCACCCAAAAAATTATCAGAACAATATTTTAAGCCTTCAGCTTTATTTATATTATTTTAAAAGATCAAGCATACTTGGTTAATGTGTGAGATTCAATGAGGTTAATTTTTGTGTTTCATAATTAACACATAGGCTCAGTGGAAATATGGGTTTTAGTCTATTTTTGTGAACTTCAAAAACATACGTTCAACTGCAGTTTCTAAGTAAACTTAGTGCTGTGGGGTAGTATGATGCCAACAACATTTGTTCCTTTTCACACTAATGATATTTAAAGAGACATATTATTGACTAATAAAGGATTATTTTGCGCAGTGCTTTGCACAACACCAAATATATACTACAAAACAATTTAATGGTGTCTATGATTAGTAATCGAACACATTCACCTCACATATCTATCTCCAGATGGACAAATTGTCTAGCGTGGTCAGTTTGCTTAGTAGTTTACTTTGTACAGTATTGTACTTATGATCCAGAGTGCTCAGGTTTGAATTCCTCAAAAGAGTTAAAAGTAATGTCAAATCAAGGTAAAACTATGGGATCGCTGTGCACTTTTCTCTTTGATTTGGAAACACTATTGATTGGATTTAAGGAAGGGTTTAGGTCAGTGGTTTGCTTGGTGATTGCGTGGACTTATAAAGGAAGTATATCTGAAGCAAACATCAAGACGTACCCTAAGTAATGTGTTTCAGATTTGCAAAAATGTAGACAGCACCCTCTAGTGGATTTGTTCTCTGAAATGTGCAACAAAACATACCTGGAGCAACATATTTTACATTTCACAAAAATCTAGGACTAAGGCACATATTTCCCATCAGCCTGGGCTGCATGTATTGTAGGAAAGGTGACCATAATTCATAGTCCACACATTTCATTATATTAAATAAACTGTTGTTGTTGAAAAATGGCTTATCGTTTTATGAATCAACAGCTTATTGACTAATATTCAAAATATTTGCCCTCACTAATTTACAATATTTGATTTACATAGAAAATGCTTTGATGACAAATCACACAGTTTTGTGTCAGAAACACAAACAGTAAATAGTCAGGTTTCCATCTCCCATTATTTGCATTAAAAGGTGCTGTATGTACGTTTTTGAGTCTTCTAAAGCATAAAAATACCATAATATGTATGCAGATATTAAAGAAACATGCTAAGTGAACATATTCGTTTAACTGAAAAACAATGCTGAAGTCAGTTATTCTCTTTTGAAATTGCGCGTTTCGTGTTGAAATGTCTGTCTTTGTTTTGGTCTCTATAACTCTGCCCATTATATTTCAGCACTGTATTTCATTTCAGTCTTGAAGGCTGCATCAATGTATGTGACCGCGGCCAAAAATGTGAACTCCGGAGGACAGCAGCATCCTCCATAATGGGACGCATTCTCACGCGTTCTGAAAATCCAAGTGAGGTGTTTTTAATTAGCAAATAATATAAATATTACAAACATAAACATTAGCTGAGCAGCTTACATTGTAACACTGTGTCCTAACAATATATGACGTGACATTATAGTAACAGTCAACTGCAGCCATTCAGAAGCAAAAAATAGTGTACTGCACCCCCACGAAATGGTAAGGTTTAGAATCTAAATAATACATATTAAACCTCCTTAACATTATTAAAAGTACATACCGAGTGACAGATATTTGTGACAGAAATCTCTCAAATTTCCTTAAAAATATCTTGATTTGTGTTCCTAAGATGAATGCAAGCCTTCTATATTTGAAGTGACATGAGGATGAATAGATGATGACAGGATTTTCGGGTGAACTATCCATTTTTAATGTACAGATATGTGGAACAGAATTTTGAACAATGAGATTTCACATGGACTACAAATAAATAAATAATGATAATAAAAAGTTTTAAAAGGATCCTATTATGGCCTTTTCACAAGATATTCATTTCAGGTGTTTGCATTCATTTCACTTCAGAATTTTAATGAAAGTGTAAAAAGCATGGTAAAGGCTTGTCAGTTTAAACTCCTGCTATACACTTTCCTGAGTGCACATAAGCCTGCTGTCTGAAAGCACACCTAATGTGATGATTAAACCAAAGTTCTCTTTAGTGTAATTTTACACATAAACTGTCAAATGCACATACGTTTATATAAATGCACAGAGTTGACATACAAATCTGAAATAGCATATTTATAGACATAGCTTCTAATATATGGGTATTATATAAAAGTGACTGAGAGGATTATTACCATTATAACATGGTATGTTCTAAAGACCCTATTTAGGTGTACCCCCTATTTGTCATTTTGGCCTCCCTTAATAGTTTAATCAACTGTTAATTTCTCAGAAATGATTAATCTAGTAATGAAACATGAAGTCTTTATGAGTGGGTTATTGAATCATTAATTGAAAATGAGAATTAAAAATATTAAACTACTACTACTACTACTACTACTACTACTACTAATAATAATAATAATAATAATAGTTGTGACTATATATATTTGGTATATTATTAAGATATTGTTTTATTATTATTATTATTATTATTATTATTATTATTATTATTATATATTATACATTTAAAATATTAGATACAATATATATATAAATATATTATACCATTTAAAAATATATCTTGCAGCAAATAACATCTAAAGGCTAAGCTCCGCTAAAGATGAAATCCTAGAACTGCCCCTGCATTATAAGCTAATTGTTTACACACTGTGGACACATCAGTGTTTAACACCATGTGTTACGCAAGTGAAGTTTTGCAATGGATCCCCTTAAAAATAATATGGCTTTTATCAACATTTTTCTATTTTTTTGTTTTGTAACATTTCTAAATCATATCAATGTTTTTGAAAAGGTCATTGCAGTGTTAACAAATACAAAAAATAACTATTTCATTCTTTCTACTAATGCCATTTACTACGATTTCTGAGTGCAAATAGTTTCAGAGTAAATCCTGCTCCCCCTTATGAGATTGCTCTGCCTCATTACTATTGATATCGGATTGGCTTCTAATGCTGAACCAATACATCTGAAAAGTAATACCGGTAAGACGGGCTATCTGTTTCACCCTCCTTTTTCCTAAGTGGCCCCCATTATCCACGAAACATCCTTGATCTTTTTCCCAGTGAATTGCAGCTGGTGGATTTTGCTGTGCTGTGTTTCAGGGGGGGGGGGTTGCTATGAAGGGTGTATAATGACATTCCTCTGTCGCAGAGATGAGTCAAGTCCCATTGAAGCCAGCAGGAGCCCTGAGCAGGTCAGAATGCTTACTGGTCTCCCGATGCTGCCCTCCTTCATGCCTATTCTCTCCTAAAAAGAGTTTTCACAATTTTAATTAATTCAGAATTAGTGTTTTATGTTAAGTGTTTGTGTATGTTTCTGTCTCAAAGGGGCTCTTTGCTTTTGAGAAAGGAGAGTGAAAGCCTATGTGTGCTTAAATGAGAGCCACATAAGGCTTTGTTGCGATTACAAAAAGAGCAACTTGAATCCAAGTTATATGTGATAAAAGTGAAAAGTTTGTTTAAACATAAATTTGGCTCTGATATAACTTAATTAGTATACCCATATATAAATACACACAATCAATCAAATGTGTGTCTATATATATATATGAGAATTTTCTTTAATACAATATTGTATCAAACAATTAGAAACATATAAACTAGACTGACTCTTTACATTAAGCATTTACAAATTGTGATTATATACTGTAAATACTGTATTTGTAATAGTTATTCATGAATAATATTATAATTCTGTTATTGACACTTTATTTTATGCCACAATTTACGGTATTAACAAACCATTTACTAACACTACTAGCTCAAAAACTACCAATTAGCTGTTTATTAATAGTTAGTAAGGTAATAGTTGGGTTTAGGTTTTGGGGATTACTGATGCAGAATAAGATCATACTTTATTACTACTAATGAACAGTTAATATTTTAATAATAGGCAGGTAATATGCCAGATGTTAATAGATTGAATTGTGACCTAAACCAAAGGTTTACCGATAATTTTAGATAATGTAATGTACCATAAAGTGTGACCAAAATTAAATCAGTTAAATTAAAAATTAGAATATTAAGTAAAGATCATCTTCCATTAAGATATTTTATACATTTTTTATTTAAAACTTACATTTTTGATTAGTTATATGCATGGCTAAGAACTTCATTTGCACAAATTTAATGGCGATTTTTTTCAATATTTACATTTTGTTGCATCCTCAGGTTGCAGATTTTCAAATAGTTAAATTTAGTTGTTGTTTTTTTTTCTCGCCACTGTCGCCACTGGCTTGCTCCGATCGGGACTTGTGGAGCTGTGCTTCGGTGGATTTGCTCTGCGGTGTTTGAACTTTCAGCAGTGAAATTTAGACCACACTGAACTAAACTACACTGAACTTCAACTCTGAAATCTGGACTTTACTAGAACTATGTTAAGCTGCTTTGACACAATCTACATTGTGAAAAGCGCTATATAAATAAACTTGACTTGACTTGACTTAAATTTAGGCCAAATATTGTCCAATCCTAATTTAAAAGCCTACAGCATTTATTCAGCAGTGTTATATGTTGTAAACATTTTTTTTTTTAAATTACCCTTATGATTGGTTTTGTGGTCCACAAGCACATACACTAGGAGGACTCTCCATAGGCATAATGCATTTTATACTGTAAAAAACACTTATTATATGGCCTTACCCTACCCCTCACTTAACCCTCACTTGAAACCTGTGACATTTTTTTCATGTCAAAAGACTTAATTCTTGTCAAGGATTGCATTGAACAAATTCTTGTTTACATCATTTTTAAATATAACCGATTGAATTAAAGCTTTCATTCAGCATCTCCATAATTTATCAGTGCTTACAGTTTTACCCAGTTGACTGTTTTGACGGGTACTTCAGATAATAAGAGCTACTGAGAAGTGTTTCCAGGTCAAGCCAGGACTTGATCATGCAAGGTCAGGCCTCTTCGGAGCTGTTGTGTTGTGAAAGTTTTGATAGATAACAGATGAACGGCGAAGAAACCAGCCAGCTGGATCCGAACGCACGGTGGCTTTGTGGTGCTGCTGTGGGTCGGAGCCACAAATGTGGTGTTTCTTGCTGTCTGGTATTGGGAGTGACTGCTGATTGAGTCTCGGATCTGTAAATGCATGTGAGATTGAACAAAGCGAGACAGGCTGATGCCTTTCAGTAGCTCTCCCTGCTTAAGACTGAGCTTAATTAGTTCATCTTGAGAGGATAAAGTCAGATATTAGCGGCCTGGTAAGCTGTTGAAACAGATTAGGGAATGAAATTGGACTGATTATTGCAACACTGTTCCTCATAGATTTAAAGTCCATTCAGTTGGGAAGGGATTAAAGGGAGACGATCTGCCAGGATGGATTAAATGCGCACTATAAGACACAAATACATTTAATAGACTACTGAAAGTAGAAAACACACTATAAAGTTACTTTTTTGTTTCTGTATAGCTTAATAGTAAACATTTTTTTTAAATTATGTCACATTGCTATTCTGATAATTATATTGTTGTATATTATTTTTGACAAAGTTGTTTCAATGTGTGCTAATTGATAAATACAGATTTTTGAAAGCACATTTTATTTTAATCACAATTGTGAAGTCAAATCAATAAGGTAACATTTTATTTTAAGTACCAATTCTCACTATTGACCAGTGGCTTATTACATGCCCATTATTAAGATATTGACTGTTTATTTCTACTTATAAAGCACATATTCTGCATGATCTTATTCTACATCCTTAATCCTAGCCAATACCTTTATAGAGAGAACTGTACCTTAAAATAAAATGTGACAAAAAATAATGACTAGCATACATTTTAACATGACTTACACAAGAAACGTCTTTCAGTGTAACAATAGATTATATAGGCTACCCGAAAAAAATTGTCGCGCATATTTAGAGAACAATAATAATTTGATGACATTTTAAAAGATTTATTTAGAGATCACAGTGAAGTAACCAAATACTACTTAATTGTCATTTGAAATCTTTTTGCCACCAGGCTACGTTTTATCTATTTGTCAAAAAGATTCTTTTGGGAACACTAAAATAATGGTCCATTAGATAATGTATTTAAACAAACAATGAACAATATATTGTTTAGAGTGTTTATTCATCTTTTTCTAATGTTAATGAAAATAAAGTTGTTCATTGTTAGTTCATGTTAACTCAGTGCGTTAATTCATGTTAACAAGCAGAACCTTGGATTTTAATAATGATATAGTAAATGTTGAACTATGATTAATAAATGCTGTGCAAGATTGTTCGCTATTAGTACAGGTTAGTAAATACATTATTTAACATTAACTATAATGGACCATTATTTTAAAGTGTTACCAATTTGTAATAAAAAGTATTCTCATTTATTCTATTATACATTTTGTTTGATTTTTACATAAATCTATTCATTATGCTGAATGACTATGGAACAATTTTTCACATATTTTCACATTTTATTAAAAAAGGGTAACACTTTATTTAAAGTACCCATTCTCACTATTAATTAGTGGGTTTTCACTCGCCTGTTATTAATATATTAACTGTTTATTAGTACTTATAAAGCACATACTCTGCCTGATCGTATTCAACATCACTAATTTACAGAAATACTACAGTACTACCTTAATAACTATTAATAAACAGCAAATTAGGAGTTAACTGAAGCAAAAGTCATAGTTAGTAATTTATTATTAGCAGTAGTTCTAACTTAAAATAAAGTACAATGTATGAACAATGTAAAAAGTAAAATGCGAATGTAAAATGACAGAACAATGTATAAAGCAGATATTTTGCTTATACTATCAATATACTACTAATAATGTCAATATACTACTTATACTATCTAATTAAAAATCATTTCAATTTGATACTAACACCAAAATAGGACTTTTCCTCTTTGACTTATGCATATTTGAGTTTATTTTATAAGTAGAAATATTTCACCTGTTATATCCACATAATATAGTCTGTTTCTCCATATCTGTGCCCTTTCAGAATCTTTCAGTGATGTCATTCTGACTCCTTTAGGTAGAAGACGAGAACTGATGACGCATCTGCTTATCTACCTGCAGCCGTGTAAGTTTTTGTATCACTTTCTTTTGTCACGCTCTCACACTTTAATGTGAGACACCGCAGGCATGAACACTATTTTGTCCTGCACCTGTCAGTTTTGAGATTTTGGACTTTTTGGAAGAAAATAAAATGTTTATTTGTCGAACTTTAGGAGTTTGTGCCTGGCTGTTTTATCAAAATGAGTATTTTTTTTCTCCTGCACTGAGCCATAAATCAGCAGGACTTATATGCACTAAACTAACACACAATTTTATTTATATCTACTGTATATTCTGAAGAGATATATGTTCATGCATAATTTGCCCGGTAACACTTTAGTATAGGTATCAATTCTCAATATTACTTGTGGATTATTACCTGCATTTTATTAAGATATTGGCGATTTATTAGTACTTAAATTACATATTCTGCATGATCTTATACATACCTAATCCTAGCCAACATCTGAAACCAAATACTACCTTAAAAACTACTAATAAGCTGCAAATTATGGGTTTATTGAGCTAAAAGTCATAGTTAATGCTTTGTTATTAGCGTGAATTGTGTCTTAAAATAATGTGTGACCATTTGCCCTAATTATATACAAAATACTACAAAAATATTTCAACATTTTACAAAACATAATGAAAGTTAATACTGTTATGGATGTTCACAGCATTTTCTGAATTATGGAGTGATAAAAAAAAGATGGTTTCCAAAATTTCCTCTGTAAAAAACTTTGTCTCTAATATGTGAAAGAAATAAATGATAATAATTAACTATATATACAATGTTTAGATACACTGAAAAAAATATTCATTGGATTTACTACATTTTTTAAGGTAACTGGTTGCGAACAATTCATATGGGCTGAATTTAAACAAACAAATTAAATGTAGTAATGTTCAACTTAATTTGTTTGTTAAAATTAATTTTTTCAGTGTATTTATGCTAGAAATGTATGCAAATGAACACATATTTAACAAAATAAATGCCTCATTTACATATTTAAACATTACAATTTAGAGATCTTGTAATACAAAAAAAAAAGTGTGAAATGTTTAACGTAATGAATTAACTGTTTTTTTTTCTCTGTTTTCACCTGCAGTGTCTTAGACTGACCCAAATCAAAGAGACTCTGCTTTCTTACACCGGTTACTGACTGAGTATCTGAGTATATATGTCAGTTACTGAGTAAAAGCATGCAAATAATAACCGTGGCCTTTAAATATGTAAGCATATGAGCGCGACTGCATGTTTGGCAGGCCTCGCTCCATAAACGAAACCAGAAGATGCTGGTGGTTTGGAAAGCGAGAGCAGCGGGGACCACATGCTAACTGGGACTACTAAAGCACATTAGTTCTGACAAGTATTGTATCATGAGCCAGGGGGGCTTTTGTCGTTCGCCTACACAAATATTTTCGCAAAAAGACTCACGTTACAAGAGAAGCCTGTGAGGTCAGTGGCATTTTGAGGATGGGGTAATTAGTGGAACTATGACATATCAGCACCATTCAGAGGCAAATGTGATCCTCGTCGAGTGCTGAACGTAAGTGATTTAACAGTACGAGCCTAATGTCAGATCAGAGTAGTACATGAAAAAAAACAAATGTTTAGGACTAAGATTTATGCATTTGAATTGCATCAGATATACAGTAGTGTGCATCCTTTTGGATTACACTGTTTTAACATAAATCAATAAACTTATCTGTATGTATTTTTGTTAATCATTATCATACATAAGAAAGATTTCTGCACAGAAAAGTATACATAATGTTTTGTTTTGTTTCTGCTTGTTAATTTTCAGGTGTGACTGACAAATATGCATTACTTTAAGATTTGAATAATATCATATAATATCATATAATATCATGTAATTTTTAAATGACAACTCTAGTTGTAAATGAAAATAAAAAATAATTTTTATTTAAAACAAAATATGAAATATTATTTAATTTATTTTCACATTTTGTAATGTTACAATGTTTACATTTTTTTTTTAAGATTTCTTAAGTAGTATATTAAATAGTATATTATAAAGTATATTAGCTTGAATTAAGCTTAACAACAAGCTCCTGGAAAAAATCAGTGCAGAATTTCAAATCCCACAGATCTTTCAAACCACACAATGACTTTGAAGTGAAAATGCACATTTAAAACAACTTGAGGTTTATACTGTTACATGATACTTAGGGTTAAACCCCAATGAATTTATTGAGTCTCAAGCCAAGGGACATTCACACTAATGCCCCAATTAACACTCCTAACACGGCTGGAGTGCTGAGGCTATTAGCGAAGACAACAATATCCCCAATCCAGCAGCCCGCTGCCTGACACCTTAACCTAACCTTATCTCTGACAAACACGCCGCATCCATTTCACAACCCTCCGAGCTTCACAAACAAGCTTCCAAATACATGGAGCTGGGGCGAAAAACACAGCAACGAGGAAAAAAGACGAGGCTAGCCTTTTCCGTCCCTCCAGTGGCTGAGGTTAAGATTCTTTGGACTGAGCCGAGAAGCTTTTTTCCACGCAGTCAACTGAAAAGTGTGCTGTATTTTACTGCCCTCTGAAAAATGATCACTGACCACCAATTCTCCCCCAGTGCTGCTGGAGAAAGTGATGCCGAAAGTGGGGATCGTTGCTACTCACCACCAGATGGGATAGCCTCCAAGCACCCGAGAGCTGGAGAACCACATGCACATGAGAAATCCAACCAGGTACAAATCCATGAGGTATGTCTTGTGTGGATGGAAAGGGTCTATTGATCAGTACATAGGATTCCTAGAGAGGGGGTGAAAATTAAGTCCCGGCAAGGCAAGTCTTAAGGAAAAGATGGATGCTTGAGAGAATAATTAGGAATTTTTGGGGTTTTAGCGAAAAAATAAAAATAAATTAATTCTCCAAGGTTTGCTGCTTCTTTGAGTTGTGTGAGAAAAGTGTGTGTCTTCCAGTAGTAGTTAGGAGAGTAAGTGTCTCTTTCACACACTCGCACACACGCTCCTACTCGTCCTCTGATTCCCTCCCTCTCACTGAGGTTCTTCCCTAAGGTACATATCTTTTTCTCTCCCCACTTTTTTCCCCTTAGGATCATCAGGGCCAATATTAGAGAGAGAGTGAGAGAGAGAGAGCGAGAAAGAGAGGGGAAAAAAACGACAAGCGAGGTTTGGAGATGTCAGCTGGCAAGCCAATCACAGAGCATGGCCTTAGGTTACGCAAAAAAAAAAAAATTATTATTCCTGCCCATCTGTCAATCATGCACCACCCCCTGGTAATGTAGCAAAGAAAGAAAGAAAGAGAGAGAGAGAGAGAGGAGGCTGGGAGGGAATAAGAATGAAAGGGTGTCAGGACTGAGTTTCGGAGAGGTAGATTTGTCTTATTAAGATCTATATTGTCTGTGTTAGCATCAAGGAAACCCAGCTGTGCCAGACTCGGGCCTGCTGCTCGGCGAGGAGGTGGTGGCAAGGAGCGTCGTCTCCATTTTTTAAGCACCCGTGCTCCTGAACTAATTGTTCCGGATGCGTGTGCCTGCACATACATTCAAGAATTTTGTCTTGGAGAATTTTGATGGCCGCGTCCTCCCCTTGTGACACAAAGGGAACACAATAAAAAGCCATAAAAGGTGGTGTGGCAGGGCCAGGCATGCAGTGTTCTGTGCCCCAGTGGCCCAAAGGCAGCACATTTTACATAAACACTATTGTCATTCGGATGGGATGAGGGCAGACAGCACCGAGAAAGAGACACGGCACTAAAAGTTGACAATACATTCAAATATAGAGCCTCTGTCTCAGATTGAACGCCAGGACAGAGGCGAGAACTAGCAACAGTTTCAGGTATAAATGCTGGAGCAATTGCAAATGGAGGGAGAATTAAATATAAGTTAGTTTTTGTAGCTGTAAGTTTTTGCACTTTAAACAGTCTAGAAATGCATTTAAGATTTCATTTGGAGCTGTGGGTATTAATTTAGTTTTGCCATTTGAATAAAGTTGAAACAAATCGATTTAAAGGAGTAGAATTAAACTGAAAATCAAAGAAAATTTTAGATAGAAAGATAGATATATACAGTTAAAGTCAGAATTGTTAGCCCACCTGTATATTTTTTCACCAATTTCTGTTTAACGGAAAGAAGATTTTTTCAACAGATTTCTAAACACAATAGTTTTAATAACTAATTTATAATAACTGATTTATTTTATCTTTGCCATGATGACAGTACATAATATTTTACTAGATATTTTTCAAGATACTAGGATTCAGCTTAAAGTGCAATTTAAAGGCTTAACTAGGTTAATTAGGTTAACTAGGCAAGTTAGGGTTATTAGGCAAGTCGTTGTACAGCAGTGATTTGTTCTTTAGGGGCTAATAATATTGACCTTGGTTGATTTTAAAAAATTAAAAACTGCATTTATTCTAGCCGAAATAAAACAAATAAGACTTTCTTCAGAAGAAAAAATATTATAGGAAATACTGTGGAAAAAGTCCTTGCTCTGTTAAACATAATTTGGGAAATATTTGAAAATGAAACAAAATTGACAGGAGGGCTAATAATTTTGACTTTAACTGTAGTTGTGAATTTCTTTGAATTACAATTCCAGAAATTCATCTTCATGTTTTTCCAAATTCTGTAGGTTCTGGCCAATTTTCTCCAACTCATAACAAAAAACATTTACATAAGCGCCACCTTTTTTCCAAGAATATTTATTCGTGTTATTGTCCCGTGTTCCTATGCTTGACTGTGGATGGACAAAACTCTCTCCTGCAATCCAGCGACCAAGTAGTGAAGCCTGTCTGTCTGTTTATGTGCCAGTGCATCTGTCTGTCTAACTCATAGCAGGGAAATGGACTGTGCACAGCCACCGCAGGAGCCCAGGAGCGACACTCACAGTTCTGACCACGGTCTGGAGGTCATTTTCCATCGCCCCTGTTTTTTGCCTTTATTCTCCCACTTCAAAAGAATCAGAGCTGTGCTATGACTGAGCTCCGAGGCATGGCGGGCCATTCTGACATCTTAAATGTTCATCACAGTGTTTCTTACAGGATGCTGCATCCTTGATCTCGTCAGATATGAACCTGTTGGTTAAATCGCAGCTTCCAGAAACGCTCGCCTCGTGCTGCGTTCCTGACGTTGGAATAAAGATCTGCTTTCCATCAGCTGCATTGTGCCTAGATCAGCGGTTTGATTCAGCATTCTTGTGGAGTGACAGATGCAGATCTGCTCGCCAGGATTGGCTGGGAAATCCTGATCGGAGCGTAATTTACGAGTGAAGGCAAGGAACGGTCTGCGGTCGGCATCTCAGCAACACTGAAACCACGTTTCCCAGGTCAAGGCCATAGGGCCACAACACAACGGACCAGCTGGAAATGAGCTTACAATTAGAATCTCAAGGACTCAAACCCCAGCATGCACCGCAATGGTGCGAAACCAGGACAAAAGCCAGAGATGCTTGACATAGCTGCAGCACAAACAAGACCATTCCCTCCTAGCATAGCCATTGTGTTTTGGAGGAAGTCTTGATTCTCGTATCAATCGCACTTAATGAATTTACTGAAGTGGGCCCTAGAGCATGGAAATGAAGTGCACCAGCAGATCAATGGGAATAAAGAGAGTCGCCCGGAGCTTTGACCTCTGGGTCAGGAGTCTCTCATCCTCCCTCATTAAGTCATGTTTGTGGACACTCCTGCATTTTATTAGGGCCTAGCTAATACATCACACCCACAAAGTAGCCCCTGTAATCTGGGAGAGACACCCTTTTGGCTTCCTTTAAGTGGACGGGCACAAGTTGGCCAGTTAGTTAAAATAGGATGTTGCACATTTTTAAATGTTTCTTCACAAGCAATATCATGAACATTCATGCAGTCTAGAGCAAAAGATTTTCTTAAACAGGTGTTTGGTTTCTGCTTTATACATTGATAGACTATTGACAATAGTCAATGGATCTTTTTTTTGGACTTAATATGGCCGCACCTTCAGCATTAGCATTAATCCGTATGTGTTTGCTAGCAACATGCGCGTTGAATTCAGAGACATACACAGAGGACCCCTGTGGTGCAGGTTTCTTAGGCGACCCAAAAACGGCCGTAACCAGGTCCGGCTCTTTCTCAGGCTTTTCTCAAAGAGGGACATGTGTAGACCCCCACTATCCCTCACACAAACTCAATCCGGACAGTGTGGCCGGACACAGGCAAGCAATAAAACCTGGATTAGCAGAGTGTTCACACATAACACTAGAGCGAGAAAGTTTCTTAACACGCCCAAGCCCACCCTCTCCTCACACACGTCTCTCCTCTCTTTCAGTCTCTCCATCTCTCCTTCTTTTGTGTCTGCGTCTCTCCTCCCTCCTCTTCCTTTGCCCCTTTCTCTTCAGAATTTCATTGTTTGTTATTACCATGTTAGAGATAAAGGAGGTCTGAGGAATTAGCTTGTTCTTACAGTTGCAGAGAAAATCCGCTTAAGTCCACAACCCCCAAATTTGCGGTACCCAGAAGCCCCAGCTCTCGGGGTTTATCCCCAATGCCTATCTTTGTGGTGGGGGGAAAAATCATTTTGTAAGGTGCCAACGGGGCTGAGATGGAGCAGTCTGACCCATCTCCAGGCCCCCGTCCTTGCATCATGTCCTGGAAATGGGTGCATTTGTATAATATCACTGCTTTTGTCCCAACTTTGTAAGCTGGAGACAAAGCCCAGACACTCCTCAATCCCCTCCCCACTCATCCCTCCCAAACAAACCTTTTTCATTAGAGCCGCAAACACTTTCCCCTTCAATAGCCCTGATATTACGCATCATCCTCTGCATCTCCGCAGGACCCGATCGCTCTAAAGCTCCTCTCTTCTCTCAGGACACAGAGCTTGCTTAATTAAACCGCACTTAAGCCGGACAATAAGCCTTCGCGCAGGTCTGGGCGAGCCCGCCGAGAGTATTCATGGCCGTCGTAAAGCGAAAGCTGCAAGAGAGAGCGAGAGAGAGAGCTATACGCCAGATACTTTGTTCACACAAGATGAAGAGTCAACAGCCACCCCCACACCATTTCTTTCCTAATAACCACCTTTAGAAAGGCTCCGTCCTTGCACAATGCTTCTCGGCTCCCCTCCTCTCGCTCTCAATCACCCTCCAGGACAATGCCTAAAGCTCCGCAGCCCCCCAGGACCCTCGGCCCCACAACAGACACTTCTTTTATTGAAATTCTTTGGTGTTCTAATCCTCAGCTTCCTCTGTAGGACAATAATGGAGTGTCAGTACTTTAGCTTTTTCCAGTGTGGCTATCATTAGACCGGCTTGGGTCACAGGCCCTCTCTTCCTCCTCTCTCAGGTTTGAAATTATTCTTGACTCAGGGTTATTGAAGCTCCAAAATGAATACATTACCGGCACATATTGCATATTTTGCCGTACTGTTATCCTTGCGAAGCATGTCGTCTGGCTCACATTCTTAAGCAAATATCGAATCAGAAGTGAGAAGCGTAGACCGTATTTATTTTCAGAGTGTGACAGTCCAAACCCCAGGCCCCAGACGAAGACATTAGAGTTTTGAATGAATGGATTTCATTTTGAATAGGAGTAGTGGAAATTATGTCACTCGTATGTGTTGAATATGTCATTTTTGGGGATTGAAGGTTTGTCTGGGTCAGGTTTTTAGGGTTTAGATGAACCTCAAATTGGCAAAGGCTTACCATGGCTTCTTAAAGAGTTAGTTCACCCACAAAATGAAAATTCGGAGGTTTATCCTCACATGCCAAATAAGTCTTCTCTTTATTATTTTTGAAGTGGTCTATGCATGTGCGCTGATCAGTGTTTATATGTGAATAAAAGCCTAAATTAAATCTGTTCATCATATAAAGTTCTTTCTAAAAGGCATAGAATTGACTATTAGAGTTTTAAATGTCTTAAGGGACATATGGTTGTTAGTAAATCATGACAAATTTGTTTTGGGGGAAACTTTTTTCAATATTCAAATGATAGTAGCTGGATATCTTAAAGTGATAGTTTTATAAAGATGTATGAAATCACTTAATCATCATCAAATACCAGTATAAGACTATTATAAAAGCCCATATAATTTATGCACTATAATCCAAATGATCTGAAGCCATACAATATTTCATATTGCATACAGCCATGTTTATGTTTTTCACACAAACATCTGTGTAGTATCAGATTTTGTATGGACTGAAGTACAGTTCTTTTCCGATGTTACTGCTTGACAGCATCTGATCACCATTTACTTTTATTTTAATGAAAAAAAAAGTGTCAGAAAAAAAGTCATCTTGTCTGTCATCTTGTCTTGCAGTCCATACAGGAAATGATATAAGGATGAGTACATGACACAAGATTGAGTAAATGTTGAGTAAATGATGACGCAATCTTGATTTATGGATGAACTCTCCCATACACCTAACCTAATCTCATCATGGCAGTCATTAAGTGCAAGTGGTTCTTTTTAGAACTGCTCAAAGAAACCTGTTCATATGCTAATTTAATACTTTAATTTATCAATATCAAATGTTTAAAGTTCTTACTCTAACTTACACATAAGCACAGTGCAAATGTATATTTAGTCGTCAATTTAATTAAGCATTAAAGTTCTATAATAATAAAGGGTGGCATGGTGGCGCAGTGGGTAGTGCTGTTGCCTCACAGCAAGAAGGTTGCTGGTTCGAGCCTCGGCTGGGTCAGTTGGCATTTCTGTGTGGAGTTTGCATGTTCTCCCCGTGTTCACGTGGGTTTCCTCCAGGTGCTCCAGTTCCCCCCACAAGTCCAAAGACATGTGCTATAGGTGAATTGGGTAATCTAAATTGGCCGTAAGGTATGTGCGTGAATGGGAGTGTATGGGTGTTTCCCAGTGATGGGTTGCAGCTGGAAGGGCATCGGCTGCGTAAAACATATGCTGGATAAGTTGGCGGTTCATTCGGCTGTGGCGACCCCTGATTAATAAAGGGACTAAGCCGAAAAGAAAATGAATGAATGAGTTCTATAATAATAATTTAAAATAGCTTTGCAGTAATAAACACAGCAATACAACTGTTGCAAGGAGCATCAGTTATGAAACTGTTTAAATTTCTGATATAAAGCAGCTCTACAGAAGACAGTAGTGTTTTATTCAGCTTACCCATACACTCTCAGAAATAAAGGTACAAGAGCTGTCAATGGGATGGTACCTTTTAAAAAGGTAAATGGTCCATATTGGTACCTAAAATGTGGAATACACATACCCAAAGTGTTCATACTTGTACCTAACATTTTTTGTATGTTCTGAAATTTATTCATTCATTCATTTTCCTTCGGCTTAGTCCCTGATTTATCAGGAGTCGCCACAGCAGAATGACCCACCAATTACTCTGGCATATGTTCTATGCAGCGGATGCCCTTCCAGCCGCAACCCAGCACTGAAAGTACACTAACACGTGAACCCCCAGTACTGGGAAACACCCATACACTTTCTTCTTCACACACATGTATACTACGGCCAATTTAGTTTATGTTCTGAATTATACACTTAGTTTTACTCAGTTGTTTTCTTACATTTAATAAATGTAATATTTTATATTTTTTTCTTGTCCCTGCAGTACATTGAAATATAATTTGGTATGTGATGGTTGAAAGTGGGGCGCGCGGTGGCGCAGTGGGTAGCACTGTCGCCTCACAAGGTTTCCCCCTCAAGTCCTAGACATGCGCTATAGGTGAATTGAATAAACGAAATTGTCCGTAGTGTATGTGTGTAAATGAGAGTGTATGGGTGTTTCCCATTGATGGGTTGGAGCTGGAAGGGCATCCGCTGTGTAAAACGTGCTGGATAAGTTGGCGGTTCATTCCGCTGTGGCCCTGATTAATAAAGGGACTAAGCCGAAAAGAAAATGAATGAATGAATGGTTGAAAGTAAATATAGACTATACTGGTCAAAAGTTTGGGGTCAGTTATTTTTTCCATGTTTTTTTTTTAAAGAAAATTATTCTGTTCATTAAGGAGGCATCTGTTAAATGTAAAAAAATAAATGTTAAATTGTTGTTGTTATTGTATGTAGTTTCAAATGAAATTATTACTCCAGTTATTATTGCTTTTATTACTATTAACAATAATAATAATAATAATAATAATAATAATAATAATAATAATAATAATAATAATA
>CAIGQV010017602.1:4103069-4120027 GCA_903798115.1 Danio jaintianensis | reverse complement strand
TAATAATAATAATAATAATAATAATAATAATAATAATAATAATAATAATAATTAATATTAGAGTGATTTGTGGGTCATGTGGGTCTGAAGACTGGAGTAATGAAGCTGAAAATGTATCTTTAAAATCACTGGAATCAATTATTAAACTAAATTACTAAATTATTAAACTACTTTTGAACAGTTATTTTATAGTGCAATAACATTTCACAATTTTACAGTTTGTACTGTATGATGAAATAAATGCAGCCTTGATGAGCAGGATAAGCTTATTTTAAAACATTAAAAAATCGTACTGACCTCAAACTTTTTACCGGTAGTGTAAATAATTGTTTTATTTCAAAAATAACTTTCTTTAAGCTTCACAGTTACAACATATTTAACATGAATTAAAGTACGATTAAAGTATAATATTGATTGAAATGTATATATGGGATCTCAATCAGTTGGTGCTTAAAAGGCAAAGTTAATAGTGCATGGCAAAGTTCTGGTCACTTGCTTATTAGCTTACATACTGACTGTTTACTTATAAAGCACATATTAAACAAACAAACACACATGATTATTGTAGTTAAAATATGGTAAGCACAAATTAGTCTTGTTTTTTCTACACTAACTATAGCTTATAATGTTTGTTGTAAAATGGTTGTTGCACCATAAGCTTTTACTACAATAAAACCATGGCTTGTTTTTTATTTTTTATTTTTTATTTTATTTTCGTAAACCCTGTAAGTGAGTATAAAAACCATAGAGCAAAAAACATATCAACATGTCTTGATACTGTCATGTTTTTATAACAATGTGTTGATACTGACATCTTCTGGTTACACTTGGTATGTCAGTTTTGAAATCGCATGTACATTGATTTGAATTTTCAGACTAAAAGCCCACTCATATGAACTTATTAGCATTAGACATTTCTTAGCTTTAATTTGGTATCGGATTTAAATAGCAATAGGCTGATTTTTCTTTGTGCTCCTTAAACCCACCAAATCTTTGTAAACTTGGGAAGGGTCTGCTAGTGTGAATTTTAAAGCAGGAATATGTTGGGATTGGCTTGAAATATGTGAGGCATGCAGATAGGGGAATGTTCCAAATTCATGTAAAAAACCTCAGGGGCAAATATGCGTATATTTGTAAGAACATGAACAGTCAGCAAAACATGCTTCACTGTTATCTTCAGTAATTATGAAAGCTCTTAAAATGAAATAATGCAATGTCTCTGTACCCTTAATGACGTTCGTGTTCATATAGCCTCATCAGAGAGTCATCCAAAACCTCAAGGCATTATCTGTTAATTAGACTGCTTGATTCTGATTGGCTGATGAACATTCTATGGTGTGCAGGTATTTGCAGATAAACACATACAGCTAAAGTGGAGTAAAGTCTAGATGGTATACAGCTGTGGACACTCACATCAGTACAGTATAACATAATTTTTTGTGACACTGTACAGCAATAATTAATATTTTTGCATTACTGTGAGGCTTGAGGTGGGGTACACGTTAATAAAATACAATTTAATAGGTTATTTAATAAATAATATGAATAATACTATATAGGTATAATTACTGTTTTTACATTACTATGATGATTGGGGTAGGGGCAGACGTTAATAAAATACAGTTTAATGGGGAATTTAATAAATAATATTAATTATAATCTGTATAATTGCTGTTTTTTACATTACTGTTATGGGGTTGGAGTAGCGGTAGACATTAATAAAATACAATTTAATGGGTAATTTAATAAATAATATGAATAATATTCTGTTTTTACATTACCATGATAGTTGTGTTTAGGGTTGGAGTAGGGGTAGGCATTAATAAAATACAATTTAATGGGTAATTTTATAAGTAATTTGAATAATACTCAATATAATTACTGTTTTTACATTACTGTTATGGTTGGGTTTAGGGTTGGAGTAGAGGTAGACAGTAATAAAATACAATTTAATGGGTAATTTAATAAATAATATGAATAGTATTCTGTATTCTGTTTTTACATTACTGTGATGGTTTTAAGGTTGGGGTAGAGGTAGACATCAATAAAATACAATTTAATGGGTAATTTAATAAATAATATGAATAATATTCTGTTTTTACATTACCATGATAGTTGTGTTTAGGGTTGGAGTAGGGGTAGACATTAATAAAATACAATTTAATGGGTAATTTAATAAATAATATGAATAAAACTCAATATAATTACTGTTTTTACATTACTGTGATGGTAAGGTTTTGGGTTGGGGTAGAGGTAGACATTAATAAAATACAATTAATGGGTTATTTAATAAATAATATGAATAATACTCAGTATAATTGCTGTTTTTACATTACTGTGATGGTAAGGTTTTGGGTTGGGGTAGGGGTAGACATTAATAAAATACAATTAATGGGTAATTTAATAAAATAACAACAACAACCCTAAAGTAGTTCCAGACAGGACTTTACACATTACAGTTCATATCACTACGCTGAATGATTTCAGTTATTTAACTGTCAGCAGCCTAAAGATAAAAACTTGACAAATGATTTGAAATACAGCAACTGAACAATGTAGAATAACTGACTCTAGACCATTGAATTATTTGAAAAGAATGCACTGGCAAAGTGTAATGGCATCACCACCTCAGGTGTGCAGTATTTTCTAATAATTCAACAGCTCGTTGTCAATTACTCCTTACATAATTATACCTAAATATCCTAATATGCTAGCGTTCTGATTGGCTGATAAACATTCTCTGGTATGCAGTTATTTGCAGATAAACACACAGCTAAAGTAGTTCCAGGTAGGTCTTCTTTACACATTACAGTTCATATCACTATACACTGAATGATGTCATAATATGCTATTTTTCATCTGCAGCCTGCGGTTTACTCTGCATAAAGATCCCAATTAATATCACAAGTATTTGTCCCGCAGGGCAACAGAAAGACATAACTTGCTGCAATCCTATATAGCATAAAATACTTCATCTCGTCTTTAGAGTCAGTCTTCTTCCAACAGCCTTGGATCTAGCTGAAGGAGTCCCATCACGCTGGGAAACATAAATCTTCGGGCCTAAGGGATGTATTGTTAAAGATATCACAGTAGCATGTTCGGTGCTCCAAGATATAATTTAACAGGTTTTTAAAACGTAATAGCGCCCGCCGAGAGCACTGTAAAAGCAAGAGAGGGAAGACCACTTTGAAGTTGTGCCTGTTTGCGACGGTTTAATTATCAGTGAAAACGCTCCCACATCATTTAGACACATGGCTCATGTTTCAATTCCTACAGGGCAATATGAGAGAGTTTATGTAGCAGAGCTGAAAGTTTCCAGTAAATTAACATCTTCGGCCTACAGACTAAGTAGTTTCCATCTGAGGCCTGTCAGTGGGCTTACAGCCTACTAGAGCACATTTAGCAATTGATGAAGCATTAGCTTTATGAAACGTGTAGGTGGAAAGGTCATGAGATGTGCAATATTGCTGGACTACAGCCATAATGAGCTGACTACATAAATATAGCTTAAAGTAAATTTTTAAATATGGCAATTTAAGTCTTTACTTTTAGCGGTAGGACTTCCTGTGTTATTTTAGCTTAGTGACGTTTATGGTGTAGCTCCAGAATCACAGTGTCTTTATATTAGACCATAAATTGACTCTTTTAGCCTTGTGAACTTTTAGAAAACTCTCACTACTTAATTTTTTTTTTTAAATATCCAGCAATGGGCATAGAGTAAACATGTATTTTATATTTTATATTGTTTCTCTGACCTCTGCAGTGTTTTTTTTCCCCATTTGATTTGTTATGTATTGTGTTTAACATTTTTGGGCCAATGATATTGAACTTAGCGAATTTATTTATTTTACAAATATTAGATTAAATTTCCAACCAAACTAAAAGAAATAAGACTTTCTCCAAAATAAAAATATATTAGCAAATTCTGTCGAAAAACTTCCTTCCTCTGTTAAACATCACTTTGGAAATATTTGAAAAAGAATTAAAAAATTCAGAGCAGGGCTAGTAATTGTTTTTTTTTTATAAAAAAAAAAAAGAATATAACAATATAACCACATACATGCACACGCACACATATACATGCACATTTATACATAATTTTATACATAATATATATTTATCATGTATTTTATAGTGTTATGTAAGTGACACGGTGGCTCAGTGGTTAGTACTGTCGACTCACAGCAAGAAGATCGCTGGTTCGAGCCCCGGCTGGGTCAGTTGGCATTTCTGTGAGGATTTTGTTCTCCCCGTGTTCGTGTGGGTTTTCTCCGGGTGCTCTGGTTTCCCCCACAGTCCAAAGACATGCAGTGCAGGTGAATTGAATTAACTAAATTGGCCATAGTGTATTTGTGTGAATGAGTGTGTATGAATGTTTCCCAGTGATGGGTTGCAGCTGGAAGGGCATCCGCTGTGTAAAACATATGCTGGATAAGTTGGCGGTTCATTCCGCTTTAGCGAGCCCTGATGAATAAAGGGAATAAGCCGAAGGAAAATGAATAGTGTTATGTATATTTTTTTGTAATACATTTTTAATTTATGATATTAATGAGCAAAATGTTTTTTTAAATAAAATACATTTTTGAATATCAAATAAATAAAGCCAATACAATATAATGAAATACAAAACGTTCCAAAAATACGAATGGCCAGGAAAAACAAAACAAGAAAAAACAAACAAACAAAACAATAATGATGATGAAAGACGATGATTAAATGCCCATATTATTACAATTTTCAGACCACATTGGGGAAAAACTGTACAGCATGACATATTTTAGTTTTCACTCAATTGAACAGACACTTTTTTTCTCAGATACGTTAATAACAAAATATAGGTTATGATATTTACTAACTGATCTAGCCTATTTACTCATCTTCTGGCAGGTCTAAACCAGTTTAGTTTTTTTTTCCTCTTCTGTGAAACACAAATGGAGAAGGTGAGAAGAATGTTAAGGACTGTCAGCATTAGTCACCTTTCAGTATCATTACATTTCCACCCATAAAATTAAAGTGAATGGTGACTGTGAATGTTAATCACTAATATTCTTCTAAACTTCTCTTTTTTTTGTTCCACAGAATAAAATAAGTCATACAGTTTTAAAATCACACAAGAGAGAGTAGCTAAATGATGACTGAATTAAGATTAATCATTTTAAGATGAACAACTCCTTTAATGCAATGAACACATGTATCCAGTGCTATTGTGAAACTGTGTCACAGTTCAATTTCTATTACAAAATAATCATTGCCAATACTTCGTTATGTGCAATATTTCGTTTAAATAAACTACCATACCCATAAATCTCAGTATTTTTGCATAATCGCCTAATCTCTCCTCACTAGCACTTTCTGTGACGTGAAAGGGGGGCGTGCGACTTTTCAGCAAATTATCAACGCATCGAACGCCGATTGGCGCACACCCTCCACGTGACCCACACCACCCAATCAGCGGCTATTCCGATGAAACCATTTCCATTCCTTCTAAAGATGAGTTCTGAAAAATGATGACGTGAAACGATGAAGTCTTGCTGTGTTGTTACCATCTGTTTGCACGGGAACAAAGTGCTTGAAAGCAAACATCATGAAATAAACAGACGTGTCACGTTTCGTGCGCGCGAAACCGCAAGGCTACACCGCATAAAGGCTCCAGAGCGGAAGATATCCTGATAACGTTCACGAAATTACAACGGGGCGAGGAATAAGGTTATAATTTCCTTCCGGAGGAGTTATTGCGAACTTTGTCTGATTCGTGAAGACTCTTGCGCAATTGTGAACAGTAAGTGACTCGTTCTTAGTCACACTCATCATTTTAAATAACAACAATGATTGACACTTTCAGAAGTTGTGTTGTCTTTCTGTAGTTTGCACGCTGATGGTGATTTGTGGCATTTTGTTGTATGGCTTGTTACAGTCAGTGCGTGTAAATGTCAGTGAATTAAATGTGATTTTACACGTGTTTCTTGTGTCTGACAGTAAGTGCGCAATAGTAGTGAGTGAGGATGAACGTGGGCACGGCGCACAGCGAAGTGAACCCGAACACACGCGTGATGAACAGCAGGGGGATTTGGCTCTCCTACGTGCTTGGCATCGGTCTGCTACACATCATATTGCTCAGCATACCCTTCGTCAGTGTGCCTGTGGTCTGGACACTCACCAACCTCATTCACAACATGGTAAGTGTCAGGTTAAAACATTATGATGTTGTTACGTAGACTACGATTGTTTTTTAGGTCACTGGTTGTTTGTGGTGGTCAATATAGTTCCACAATTGTTTGTCATAAAGTAATAAAAGTGTTTTTAAATCACACACACGCACGCACGCACGCACGCACGCACGCACGCACGCACGCACACACACACACACACACACACACACACACACACACACACACACACACACACACAAATAAATGAAAAAATATATAAGATTAGTGTTAAAAAGGGATAGTTCACCAAAAACGAAAATTCTGTCTTTATTTACTCACTGTTCACGTTGTTGTTGTTGTTGTTGTTGTTGTTGTTGTTGTTGTTGTTGTTGTTTTTTTTTCACTTTATTATTTACTTTATTTATTTTTTTACTTTTTTTTTATACAAAGGAAAAGGTTTTGAAGAAAGCTGGAAACCATTGATTTCCATAGTTTTTGTTTTTACTGCTATGGATGTCAATGGTTACCCTTTTTTTTATTATTATTTTTTTTTAATAAAACTTTCTTTGAAATATCTTTGTGTGTGTGTGGTTGTGTGTGTGTTCAACACTATAAAGGAATTTACTACTTGATGGTGAGTAAATAAATTTTTTTGGATGAACTATCCGTTTTATTTATTAAACCTCAAGCCATCCAATATGTATGTGACTTAGTTCTTTAGCAGAACGTTAAGATTATTTTGTTTAGTTGAAACCATGGTTTTTAATGATCTGTAAAATGGCACTAGCAGAGAGTCAAAAATGCATACAGGGGAAGTAAAATTGCTCTGGCTCCTGATGATACACAGAGGTCTTAATGGGATAGTTTGAGGGAGAGTAAGTAGTGAGTAAATTTTCATTTTTGGGTGATCTGTCCCTTTAAGAAGCAAAATGATAACCAGTGTGTGCGAGAAATGTAATATTATTTACAACATTACCTTTAATCAAGACTAAACACTGAGGCTATTGAACATCCTGTCCTGTAATGACATAGCTAAATGTTTTTTATTAAAAAAATATGTATGCCCACAACTGTGCACACAAATGCAATCTTAATTTTTTTTATATAGTTTGCAGCATTCAGTACCATTCAAATACTTGGTCACTTGTGAATTGGTCATTATGCAACATGTTTGCAAGCAGACCTAGTTTCTAAAATAAAATCACTTTATATGCTTCTACCTTGTTATTTTGACATGACTTTTTTGTCCCATGTATTGCTATGGTTATCACTGTCAGTCACTGCAGTTCCTTCCTGCATTACTATTAACATGTCACTGAAAATGTTGCAGTGTGTACAGTACATGGCACATGGTCCTCTTAGCAGAACTCAAAACACACATTTTATTCAAATTTAAATGGATTGTATACTGTATAAAGTATGAAATGTTCTCTCTTAAATATCACTAAAAAGCTGTCACTCACTTCAGTATGTTGCAGTCAGTTTCTTTATAATCAATAATAATTATTTACATACTTTTGTTGGTATAATGAGAGCATTCTTGATGCACAGAGCTCAACACTGAACAAAAACTCCAGCTCTGTTTTTTTAGTCCTTGCATTTCAGAGATTGGTAGAAATGTCTGTGGTAGACATGTCATAAACACATTGTAAATAGAAACCATTGACACACACTAGAACATTTGCCAAATCTCACCAATATTCTATTATTACAGCTTCATCTGAGTTTGTTCTTGCTTTCATCTGAGGGTGCATAGCACCTTCTAACACTCTTGTAAAATTGAGTCTGTTTGCAAGGAAGCAAATTGTCTGTGTTGGCATCTGTCTACTCTATAAAACTGTAATGTTTTAATAATCGTTCCAATTCTGTAAGAATAGGCATGTTCAGATTGTTTTCTTTTTAGCTACAATTTTACAGAGCTCAAGCATTTAAAGTGACAGCGGACAAAGCTAAATTATAAATAGAATGCTATCATATGTTGGTGTGAATGCTAATGTAGTTGTTATTTTAGTTATCTTTGTTTATAATTACTGTTCTTGGTGTGAGCAGACCTTAATCAAAGTAGTTAGTAACATTTTTATTTTCCTGCTGTCAGAGTCTTGCGACCCATTTTCTTGTCAGGATCTGTTGTTTAAATATATCTTATATTTCTTAAGATACCAAGGCTTAAAATAATTTGTCCCCAGCCGCAGGGTCTCTGAAACAGCTAAATTTCTTTGCTGAATTTTGGCCCATTCAGTTGCTGACTCCAGGTTCTGTAATTTCAGCCAGTGGTGGACTTACAGAGCCATCCTGTATCGCCTTTCTTAGTCGTCCTGCTCCAAAAACCGATCAGCTCATGTTGTTGTCCTAAGAGTTTCACAACATCTACTGATAGAGCTTTGAAGAATTGTACCAAAGGTCACGATGTTCTGTGATTATTATCTTTCTGCCATAGTGCATGTATATCTTCCTCCACACGGTTAAAGGAACGCCGTTTGAGACTCCGGACCAAGGCAAGGCCCGGCTCCTGACACACTGGGAACAGATGGACTATGGTGTCCAGTTCACCGCCTCCCGAAAGTTTCTCACAATCACCCCTATTATACTGTAAGAATGTTTTGCTTTACTTTTGTGCTGTTCAGAGCTTCATTCTGTCCTTCATGCTGATTTGTCCCTTTTGCGTGTATTCTGCACACGCACTGGGAAGGCTTTCACTGCTTGCTCTGCATGGCCATGAGCAAGAGGCACTGATGCTGACTTCCTGTGGTGTCTGCTGGCAAGGAGAGGCAGATTTAGTAACAGTCAGTCAGTCAGTCAGGTCATTTGCTGTACTCTTTTCTTCTCTCTCGTGTCGTCTCCTCTCCTATTGTGAGGTTATTTCTGGCGACCACAGTAAGGGATGAGGAGGTTTGTCTCTGACTTTAGTAGGGCTGTACGATACTGAGAAAATATGTAATATTGCTGTAGAGTATTGAGATGGCAATATTTCTTGCATGCTAACATTTCCCTAGAGTAATGCCATTTTTATATAAAAAAATGTATTTGTGTAATGATCACACTAAAGGAAACGACATACAACGCCATTGCATTTTGGGCTTGCAGACCTTTCCCAATCCCATCCTTTCTTTTTGTCTCTCCATCTCTGCTTCTAGTCTGTACACTGTCCTATAAAAAACAAAAATGGTGTTCATTATCAATAAAATGTGGTTCTTTTATTGGCTTGTTTCACAAAAAAATTATAACAGATATTTATTACAAATAATAATTTTTTTGGTTTTGGTTTTCATGCAAGTGAATCCAGAATTTTCAGTTTCAGCCCAAAATTTTAATTTCAGTGCAAAAAAGTAATTTATTGCACCTCTGCGATATGAATATTACATATACAGTCGTGGCCAAAAGTTTTGAGAATGACACAAATATTAGTTTTCACAAAGTTTGCTGCTAAACTGCTTTTAGATCTTTGTTTCAGTTGTTTCTGTGATGTACTGAAATATAATTACAAGTACTTTTATGCAAAGAGTCAGTATTTGCAGTGTTGGCCCTTCTTTTTCAGGACCTCTGCAATTCGACTGGGCATGCTCTCAATCAACTTCTGGGCCAAATCCTGACTGATAGCAACCCATTCTTTCATAATCACTTCTTGGAGTTTGTCAGAATTAGTGGGTTTTTGTTTGTCCACCCACCTCTTGAGGATTGACCACAAGTTCTCAATGGGATTAAGTTCTTGAGAGTTTCCAGGCCATGGACCCAAAATTTCAACGTTTTGGTCCCCGAGCCACTTAGATCTCACTTTTGCCTTATGGAATGGTGCTCCATCATGCTGGAAAATGCATTGTTCTTCACCAAACTGTTGTTGGATTGTTGGAAGAAGTTGCTGTTGGAGGGTGTTTTGGTACCATTCTTTATTCATGGCTGTGTTTTTGGGCAAAATTGTAAGTGAGCCCACTCCCTTGGATGAGAAGCAACCCCACACTTGAATGGTCTCAGGATGCTTTACTGTTGGCATGCGTCAGGACTGATGGTAGCGCTCACCTTTTCTTCTCCGGACAAGCCTTTTTTCAGATGTCCCAAACAATCGGAAAGGGGCTTCATCGGAGAATATGACTTTGACCCAGTCCTCAGCAGTCCATTCGCCATACTTTTTGCAGAAGATCAATCTGTCCCTGATGTTTTTTTTGGAGAGAAGTGGCTTCTTTGCTGCCCTTCTTGTCACCAGGCGATCTTCCAAAAGTCTTCGCCTCACTGTGCTTGCACATTCATCAACATTCTCACCTGAGTTAAAAAGTCGATTACTGAAATGATGCCAGCAGGTCCTTTGACAGCAATAAAATGCAGTGGAAAGTTTTTTTTCAGGATTAAGTTAATTTTCATGGCAAAGAAGGACTATGCAATTCATCTGATCACTCTTCATAACATTCTGGAGTATATGCAAATTGCTATTATATAAACTTAAGCAGCAACTTTTCCAATTTCCAATATTTATTTAATTCTCAAGTTTTGGCCACGACTGTACTGTTATCGTGATAATGATCATTTTTAGATATATTGTGCAACCTAGTCTGTACTGATGCCATAAAGCCCTCTCAAACCTTGAACTTCAAACATGCTTTCTTTGAAAATGTAATTTGATCATCATTTATAGAAGTAGTTAACTACTGCTATTGAATTAAGTCAGGTTTTTTTCAGGCATTTTAGAGTGACACAGGATATTAACGATAAAAAATGTAGGGTGAGACTTCCCTACTCAACTGTAACTGCCAAGAACTGTTAATCTTGGAAGGTTCAAGTTTATCTTAGTTGGTCTAGCAAGACTGTTTGTATTTATTGCTTTATTGACATATCCTTTATTTATTTAATTATTGTTATTCAGTTTTAATTTCATTATATTACTTATATGTGCGTGTACTGTGCATATATATATATATATATATATATATATATATATATATATGCGCGCACACACGTCTATATACTTTTAAAATGTCTACATATGTTAATATTTGTATATAATTTTGTTGGTTTATTTATATATTATATATACATTTTTCTGTACATTTTATACTATATACATAATAAAGATTTTTGTTCACATTACTATAACATTTAAGGAAGTAAAAGGAAGAAACAAGAAGAAACCACATCCTGTGTTATTAGATGCAGTCTTGTGCTGTGCCTGCTTGAGCAGCTTCTGTAGCCTCTGCTTCTGTGCATCTCATGTTGCTATCTGACATCTGACTTGATCTTGTCCTTATTTTTCTCCTCTACAGATATTTCCTGACAAGTTTCTATACAAAGTATGACAGGGTTCACTTCGTCATCAACACCATTTCCCTGCTTACTGTGCTTATCCCCAAACTTCCTCAGTTCCACGGGGTCCGTCTTTTTGGGATTAATAAGTACTGACGAGGCTTTGGTCTTCAACACAAGAAGATGTTTTGACACGCAGGGCACATCCTGACTTACTCTGTGGGAATAAAAAAGGAGCTTTGTGGGATCCTCTGCTGCTTTGCGGTCGAATCGGCTGAGTAATCTGCAATGGTATCCGTGTTTTTTTGTATAACATTCAGTAGAAACAAGCATGTTTATTGAACCACCAGCAGAATGTAGGAGATTTCAGGACTGCGTTGAACCAGTGTTGCGTAATTTGGACCTGAGTGTTTGCTTTCAGTCACTTTGGCAGAAATGCTGCATCGGTGCAATGATTCAGATGGGTCAGAATCATCCAGGCTGGTTCATCATGTCGTCTTAACTGTTTTGGGAGCCTGAGTCAGCACGTCCCTGCAGTATGTTCAACACTGGGGCTTTAGCAAGGGAAGAAAGCTACTGTGTTTCTGAAGAAAGTGTACAATGCTGTTTTTAGCCCAGGTGCAAAAGACCCAAAGGGGACAATATCACCCTGTGCTTTTGCAAACTTTTGCAGGGCCCTTGTTTTAAAACTTTAAAACTTTTTGATTCACAACAGAGCTAGTTGAAATTTATATATAGTTAAAAATATTTTAAAGAGATATATGCAAATGCAAGTTGCAGTGTTCTAGGGCCAGATTTATTAAACCGGGGAATGAGCATGAGAGCACCGTCCCATGAGTGTGCAGATGGGAATTTAAAAGTTATGTGAGTGATTTATAGACAGTGCACAAATTAAAGAACACAGCAGTGCAAATTAGTTGAGGTTGCTTTGAAATAAATATGTTTAGATAATGCCATCTTCTGGCCTTTCACATTAATGAACACGAGTGGAGGAAATTCTGCCTTGTACTGTGTTCTTTGTTTTCTGTGTTCATCCTTCTCCAGCAATTGTCACGGTCATGTCAAGCACAAAATGGGTTAAGATATGCATTTGTCGGTGTTAAAAAAATAGCACAGATACCAGTAATTTGGCTGTGAATGTCAGTAAATAATATTGCATGATTAATTTAAATCCTCTCTTGCTCCTACAATTGCATAGGAGTCAAAGACGAGGCATACTTTTGTGTTATTCACCTTATGTTATTCGCATAAAATACAATTTTATAGTAGTCAATATATAGAAAGAAAGAAAGCTTATTAAATGTCTAAAAAATATAATCAAAAGAAATAAAGTCTCATCATCATTCATAACAGATATATTTATGTAAAACTTATCTTTATTTAACTTGTACTTATTAAAGTGTCTTAAAGAATAAGTGACGTGGTTAAAATCTAATCACTGCACTAGATCTTTGAAATGACATTTTCATGGGGGTTTTCTGTAACTCATAATTAATTTATTATAGTCATTTATTGCTCAGATAAATCAAATAAAAGCAATCAAAGAAACATTCTAAAACGGCTTTATTATTATTATTATTTTTTTTGCACTGAACCCTTTCTAGGGCACTCATTGAAATATGCATCAGAAAAATCCTGGAGCATTACTGGCGGTTATTACAAGACTTTGGAAATTTTATGTCATATATGGTTCTTCCCCCGATAAAGAGTTAACATGCTTTTTTTTTGTCTTTGACCCAAATGCAAAACACCAGATTAAAGAAAACCAACTGTCCGTGTAAAAAATGTTTTTTTCACTGGTTTCTTTAGTGAATCCTAACTGTTTTTGACAGTTTAACACTTGTGCAGTAACAAAATGAGTTAGTTGATTGCATGGGAATTAAGAATGTATAGGTCTAGCTTCAGATGGTACAGAGAATTCTGGATTAGATCCTTTTTCCCCAAGAGAGAAACTGCAGCGCAAATGACCTTTGGACTGTAATCTATTCGTTGCACTCTTGTGTGCAACGCCTGCATCAAATGAGAATGAGGAGAGCTTAAATGTTAATACAGTTTCCTAAAGTACAGAATATTTCTGTGTAGCATTAACAAAATGTGAATAAGATGTGTGTGTGCTTCCATTTTTTTTCTTTTACCATGTCAATACTATGCTGCCTCACGAAGGCAGAAACCAACATGTGCTTTTTGATTGCTTTTTAGTAACAATTTATAGAGATGGTTCACCCAAAAATGAATACATTTGTCAATGGTTACCGGTTTCATGAAATATCTTTTGTGTTTAACAGAAGGAAAAAAATCTAACAAGTTTGGAACAATTTGGGGTGAGTAAATGATGACATAATTTTTATTTTTGGGTGAACTATCCCTTTAAGCAAACACAAATACAGATCTTGGTCTAAAAAGGCCAATTTCAAATTTGAGAAATGTGTAGTTATTGTGTTTTATGTTTGAGCGTATGCATCTTGCACTATAATAAGCGTAGTTTCTAGCAATTTGTATTAATTTCTTTTTTGTAACAAAAAGTTATATATATATTGGAATGATATATGGTCTGTGACTAACCCTTCAGATGTATTACTAGTACTTACTGTACTGAACAACTTTGAAAGCAATGTTGCTTTCTTATAGTCTCATTATTTCATTTGTCATGTTTAGTATCAGTTTGTTAAACAAGTCTCAGTCATGATCAGTGGTGATGTTTGTTTTATAGCTGCCTCTCCTCTATGATATGGAACCATAATTAATCCCGAGCAACATCTTGTCTAGACATTTAAATCAGTTAATCTTGAATTCTGTAATTGTTCTTTAGTTTAGAGGTCAATTTGTACATTTCATGACAGATGCTTGCTTTGTTTACTAATGAAATGATCAGTATTTGCAATACTTACTTTTATCACAATGATAGTTAATGTATTATTTGCCCGTAAACATTATTTACAGTTTTATACAGCTTCATTGATTACAGCTTTATTTATTACTTCTTAATTGGTGTGTTGACAAGGTACTTTAATTTGCTTAATGGGATTGCATTCATTTAGACTTAATCCGTTTTTATTATTTGCAGATGTTTTGTGTCTCATCTGACTAGGTTCATCAGTTGTAGCTAATGGAATGTACACTCAATTTATTTCCGACAGATATTGTTATTGATTTTGCATCATGCTTTATATAAAATTTTAGGATGATTTATGCTCTTCAAGGCTGCATTTATTGATCAAAGCAACAGTTAAAAGTGCTTCGGTGTGTATATATATATATATATATATATATATATATATATATATATTTTTTTTTTTTTTTTAAACAGCCATTATTACTATTGAATTTTATTTTATTTTTTTGCTGTTTTTACATGCCTTGATGAGCACAAGAGATTTTTGAAAACATAAAAAAAATAAACTTTTGACAAATTGTATGTTCATGCTACACTCTAATCTTTATGTTTTGAGAAATGATTCTGTTTTAGTATGTTAATCTGAAGTGTTGTGT
Source organism: Danio jaintianensis (assembly GCA_903798115.1). Classification (NCBI taxonomy): domain Eukaryota; kingdom Metazoa; phylum Chordata; class Actinopteri; order Cypriniformes; family Danionidae; genus Danio; species Danio jaintianensis. Next base: position 4,105,160 of record CAIGQV010017602.1, on the reverse strand, counting down.
ACCATAGTACGTTTGGCCTATCAGCTGATATCAAGGTTTATGATGAGTGACATCAGAGCATATATAGTATAGTGAAGGGCAGCGAGTTTCAGGTTCAGCAGAAGTTGTCAGTTGCAGCGCTGATCAGCCATCTTTACCTGACAGTTTGTCCTGTTTGTGTTCAGCCAGTGATTGCGATTGACAGCAGCAGTGAAGCAACCCCCGGAGTAATTCACTAGCTGCAGGAAATGATGCGGTGCAAGGTTAAACAGCAGGGATAATCTTATCCTGCGACTGATGAAGCGTATTCATCAGTTAATGTGCAGTAATGAATGAACAAATGCTACCTGACATTCTACTTAGAGCCAGGTGAATGAAAACAAGTGAGAAGAGAATAATTTTAAATTTCATCTGTTTCATCTCAGTTTGTCATTTAAAGGTTTTTTGTTCAGATGTTGAACACAAGAATATATTGTGAAAATTATTCTGACTTTTTTTTGTCCATAAAATGAAAGTCTAAAACAACTGTAATAAGTTATTAAATTTTTTTGTGAGCTATTGCTTTAAAGTGTTATCTTTAGCTCACTCAAATTCCTTTGTTAATTACTCACCCTCATATCGTTCCAGTCCCCTGAGCCTTAATTCATCTTCAGAACACAAGATATTTTAGATGAAATCCGAGAGCTCTTGTCCTCCATATACAGCAATGACCCTGAGACATACAAAGTCCAGAAAAAGAACTCCAGAAAAAAACATTCCAAGAACACTTTTGTGCACTATAAACTGTAAAAACTTCCTTGTCAGGTCTTCAGGTTGTTTGTTTACTACGAAAGTACAATGCTTGTGTGTTATGCTGCTGACTCTAATAGCAATACACAGAAGAAATATGAGGAAGAGAATACATTTGAACTGTTAAAACAATTTTGTTCAAAGTGTTCAACTTATTACAATTGGACTACTTAAGTCACATGGAATGTTTTTACTGTTTATGTTCCTTTTTTTAGAGTTTGAACATCTCTGGACCATGCTTTCTAAGGTGGATAAGAGAGCTCTCAGATTTAATCTAAAATATCTTAATTAATGTTACAAAGATGAACAAAGTTCTCAGGATATTAGAACAACATGAGGGTAATTAAAAGAAATTTATTTTTTGAGTGAAATAACATTTTAATGTTGATCTGTGGCTAGGATGAATTAGGAAACCAGGAAAGGTAAATTTCTGGGAAAAAGATCAACTTGTGTATATATATAAACTTAGAATTACCAAAAAAATAAATCGGAATCGCAAGAGCTAAACAATTTGCAGTTGCAGTTCTAATGACTCAGAATCCTGATTAATTTTTTAAGCACATTCTGAGTTAACATCACACAATTCTAACTTTTTAACATTTTTAAATTGCAAATGAATATCTCACAAGCCAAAAAGGATTAGCAGTTATTTTCTAAAAAAAATAAAATAATCAGTAGTCAGAATTCAGTGAAGGCCTACAAACACACAATTGCGAGAAAGTCAATTCTAAAATCTTGGAATACAAACTACCCAGCAGGTACACTGGTGTCAAAACGACATCAAAAATGCAAATCGATTTGATGTCAAATCTTTGATGTGCGTTTGACATCCACACATTGATATCGTTTTGACCACCAAAACAATGACACAAAAAGTATTAGAACATGTTTTATTCCAAATTTACCCTGGATGTTGTATCCTTACAATTAATGTAAACTACCTTGATGTGTGATGTGCCAACATCTCTGGCCTGTAATTGGTTTTTGATGTTATTTGATGCCAGTGTTGGATGTCAATTTTATGTTATTTTGACATCAGAGTAGTCAGTTGACATCGAATCAATTTGCAATTTTGACATTGTATTGGAATAAAGGTGCCTGCTGGATACGAATTGTGTCAAATAGTCAGAACCACCATAGACAGCGACACAATCAAGAAAGCACCATGGCAGTATTTGAGTGTGTAACGTGATCTCTGTGCTTTTTAAACATTGACTGGGAGAGAGAGTGGCTCAGGATGGGCGAGAGTGAGGCGTCATGTGTCAGTCTCTGTTCTCCATTACTAACTCAAGCCTGTGTAAACTGTCTGTCTCCTGTCAGCAC